>JAODKL010000044.1:2064042-2074320 GCA_026780765.1 Petrocephalus schoutedeni
CAGGGGCCCGATCCTATGCAGACACACAACAGGGGCCCGATCCTATGCAGACACACAACAGGGGCCCGATCCTATGCCTGGGCAAACGAGTCTCTGGGCCTGGAACTGCTTCCAAAGTGCTATAGTGCATTTAACGTAATAATAGAGTTTGAAACGCCATTTACTAATAGTTTGCTGTAACAGAGATGAAGAAATGTATTTCCTAAAGTAGGAAATGCGTGTGTTAATAAATGTGTGTGTGAGAGAGAACCGTCCACCGCAAAGTTTGAGAAACCTCAAGAAAGCAGAAGATGAGCCGAGAAGAGGGGAGACGCTTCATTCTCCATCTCCTCTTCTGTTCATCTCCATCAATAAACTCGAAAAGAAGGTTTGGGGAAGGACAAAGGCTTCTCTATGCTTGTTTTTGCTGAAAACAATACATCTATTATTAAGTCCAGTGGTTGGCCACACTGCTGATGGTGAGATGGGGAGGATGGAGAGGAACTCGCAGGACGTCATGGCGGACGGCCGCTGGGGAAGCTCACCTTGTATTTGATACCAGACTTGAAGTATCCCAAGAAAGCCAGCGATTCGTTGCCCTGAACCTCGCGGAACTGCACGGGCTTCCCCCCCAGGTAGTCGTCCAGCTGCGTGGCGAAGATGGCGGCCGCCCCGCTTTCATCCTGACTGCACTCATTTCCTGCGTGGTGCAAAACAGGAGGCTGGTGACAGGCGTCCGCGAGCGACGGCCGACTCGCTCGAGAGAGGCACGTGCCTCAAAGCACTCGGCAGGAAACATCGTAACCAACCACAGCCGCACCACAGATGCATCGTTACACGCGACGGTTTTGGGATGGCTGCATGCTCATGCAGGCATCGCAATGGCGAGATCAGTGCTGTCCATTCATAAGACCCCTTCTTCAATATTTTCACTCGTTCCAAAGTTCTGGAGCCCCAAAAATCAGCTATGCTACACCAGCTTTGTCCTTAAGAAGGGTGCAGATGTGCAAACCAGCACAATATAAAGACAAGCGATTAATGTTTATATGCCGCATTCCTGGGGAGACAGTCACCCTGGGTAATGAAATGCTCTCACGACTGGAAACCAGATTGTGATCCCATACAGGAAATAAACTGTGGTGCCAGCCGTGGGCCAGGGGCCAGGGGCCGTGGGCCATGGGCCAGGGCTGGGAAAACTGCGCCCTGACATTTGCTGCAGCTCTACATATAAATAGGCGGATTTGCGAGGCTTATGGGGAATTTCAAACTTTCTGTAGCCGGATTTTATTAAGGCCTGCAAAAAGGAAGCAGCTTGTGAATGTGTCTGAGACACAGAGCTGTTAGCACAAGGGGGCTGTTGCAAAACGCATCTTCCCCAGCTCACCGAGCTCAGGGAATGTCCTGGCCGCTTCTGTCTTCACATACTGGAATTTAATGGAGTGGAAACACAGTAATAATGAACCGGGGCATAGACTTTTGGGTAATTTTAACTGGCTTGCTTTCCTCCAGTTACTCTTTACCTGAGCCCGCAGATTGCAAATCGTTTGGGCAGGCATAATTTCAGGAAGTGTGGAGTGTGGCAGCAGCTGACACTTCCTGTTCACAAAGGCGTGCGCGCACACATGCACACATACACACACACACACAGGTCTTATTACAGGCTCACCCAGCCACATATGCAGGAAGTAGGAGGGTGCCGCCGTCGTGTAGAGCACGAGATAAGCATCCCCCGTGTAGAAGCTGCCGAAATGGGGCTTGGGGACTGGCTTCAGGTCCAGGCTCTCGATGCGCCATATTTGGATGCCTGCCTGCTTCCCGGCCGTCTGAAATTCCTTGTGGGACACCATGGTCTGAAAAACAACATTAACATCAGAACGGAGGACTGGCCCGCAGGATGGGTATCCCAGCCTTTCCCCACAACACAGTCATGAGATATTCTGGGTCATTTTAGGCGAAAATATTCACCCTGATTTGAAGTTCTACAGCCACTTTGCAAAACGGCAAGAGATATTATTATTTCAGTCTGGATGTGAAATTTGAGCAACACAGGAAGAGAAGGAAAAGACATTAGAAATCCGGGAAGAATCGAAGAAATCCGGAGAAGATCGAATTCTGCAATCCGCTGCCATGTTTTTATTAGAAAGTGCAGAATAATAGCGCAGGTATCAGTCAGGTGCTGGTTACTGTTTGCGAAGGATCATGTGATATTTACTCGCGAACAGGTGAACAATCCCCAGATATGTAACCGTGACCTGCTTACGCTCAGGAAACTGGACGAAAAGTCTGCTGGAGTGTCGGGTATAACCGCTCCCTCTCCGCCTAAGACCCCCCTATTACTGCTGTGCATCGATGGGAGTAATGAATGGGTCTGACCCCCAGGAGCGATCGCCCTGTGCTGATGGTCCCGCAGGAAAAGCGGTAACAGAAATAAGCTCGATTTGCCAAAACTACGCCCTTATCCTATGTAGGGAAGGAGGACACTCGTTCTCTATTCGCTCTTAGAATAACATGCAGTTGTTTTGCTCCCCTTCGCTGATTAAACGATAAGGTCAAATGATCAAAAACTGTTGTTTAAAGAATAGGGAAGCAGTCCAGCGGCCAGCTACCGCAGTTTGGCTCCTTGGCGGTCTGTCTGCCCATTTAAACTACCCATCAGCTACCTCAATGCATCCTAAGTGCCTAGGTTTTGGTTTTTTAAATACATTTCTAAATGCACAAAGCAGTCCATTTGCTTGCTTTAATGTGAACATTGCTGAGCTTAACGCAATAGCCCAACACCCCGCAAAGACCCATTGGCAGCGTGACTTTCCTCCGTCTGAACGAGCCTTATATTTAATTCATAATTCATGCATATCACCGGTGTTGTGGCAGTGTTCTGACGTCACGTCACAAAACACAAATACAGCAGTAAAATCGTTTTCATAACCACAATATTGTTGTGAAAAGCAGGCAGCGACAAACGGCGACAAAATATGTATTACGTTCAGGCATATGTGGGAAAACATTACTAACTTCATTCAAATTAATGAATGTTGAATTTATGGACGCCTATGTTAGTTGCAAAAATGAAACAATATCATTTAAATGTACTTGCCTCTTCATATGCAAAACATTAATACTAGTAGCCAGTTTTACTCAAGAATTAGCTGTACGATTTCAGCATAATTGGGGAAGATTATTCGTGTGTGAACATGTATATTCAGACATGACGAAAAAGTTTAACCAAAACCATTTTTGCACCCTCGGTCGGACGGCTTTTGCCCCTAATCAGCGCAGGACCGACCCTCCGTTGTACGTCGCTTACACGTTACTGGCAGAACTGGCAGAGTTTTATTTACAGAGCACAAAACGGACTCGCGTATCCATATACGCATCCTTCGTCCGAGCATTTCTCACGGGCACAAACTACATTATTCAAGTAAGACTGCCGCTAAATTTATCCACGCGATTGTACAGAAGGCACATCTGGATTCAAGTCTGCAGCGACTTTTCCAAAGAATGAGAAAATGACCCCCACCGTTAGTTCCGCGACTGCATTACAACGATTGCAAAACTAAAAAACAAAAGAACAGATTTAGAAAACGATTTTTAGCTACACGTTTATACACATAATACACATAAACATATTTAATAGATATACTTTAAAACTACGGTAATTGCAACACAAATAAGTAAATTAAAATGGGGAAAATAATATATGTATAGGCTACACCGGGATAACATAAGGGATAAAGAAATCAAATGCGATTCTGTAAGAAATAGTAACTCATATTTACGGGATTTGCAGCTGTAGTTCTGGAGAATAGGCGAACGGGAGGCGGCCAGTGGTGGCGGTGGACAGATGTGGGGGAGCTCGCGCTGCACAGCGCGCTGCACAACGCACTGCCAGTTTAAATAGCTCGCGTGGACCTCGCGCGAGCAAGCGTCTGATTGGCTGAACAGCAGGAATATCAATCTCATTTTCCCCTTTCAGCGTACAGTATGGTGAAGGCAAGCGCGACTGCAAACCCGCTGCACTGACATGCCAGGAGGGGCCACAATGCAGCACCCAGGGGCAAGATATTTAAAAATTCATTTTTAAATAAATAAAGCAGTAACCTGCATGAGTGCAAGTTTCGCGTCTACTGAGCGCATCAACAGGAAAAGAAAACCAGCGAGGTGTGGCGTGACTCGGGGAGATAAAAGGCTGCTAACAGATGGAATCGGCGTTGTGGTGAATTCTGTTGAAATACACATCATCGGTTTCAGATCCTCCGAGGCGTCATGTTTCATTTGAAATATGGTGTACTTGCTTAAAGAAGTTTGGGGGGTAAGGAAGACGGGTCTCAGGCAGAAATCAGTTTGTGCGCAGCAAACAGCAGTTAGGAAAGCAGATGCGCGGCGACGGGACGGGCGGGGCGGGGCGCAGAGGGGCGGGGCGCAGAGGGGCGGGGCCCCGGAGCCGCGTCAGCAGGTAACCGCGGAGTAAAATAATAACGGGTTTGAACCCCCCCCCCCCCCCCGCCCGTCTAACCCAAGCGGAGCCCAAAGAGGGTGTCACACAAAATATTCAATAGGAAAAATAATATTAAAAATAATGAGGAAAAAATACTAAAAAACAAAAGTACACAGACTAGGAAAATGCTGAAAAGGATTTTAATTACTTCTGGGCTAACTCCAAATGAGTGTGATGACCTATTAAGGGCTATGGGCCTCCCAAACAACCTCCTATTTAATTACTCATTTCAGTATGATGCTTTGTTCCAGCCACCATCTTGGTGCCAAAAACGATACTGTTTTCAGAAGATGGGAACTTACTGTGGTGTTTGCAGATAGGTAGAACAGGGTCTGCTGATAGCCATCCCACGCCTGCCTTCCGGAAAGAGCCGTCACGAGTGAGACTGGAGTAACAGTGGGAGCATAGGAGGCGAACATGCATGTGGGTTTCAGGTCTGGGGCACGTCGAAGGAGCAGAGTCTGATCTCTGTCACGGCATAGGGCCGGCGTGGGGCTCAGACCTTTCCGGAACGTGTGTGTGTGTGCGTGTGTGATTAGGAGGTTGCTGGTCCAAACCCCGGTGGTGGTGGAAGGAGGAATGCCATACATCAGGTCCTCCATGGAAGGAGACGGAGGGGAGAGGACCTCTGTGGCTTAGAGGGGGGGTGTGTGTTATTATAATTAGAGGCTAACGTTTGCTTATTAAACTCAGCAGAGCCCAAAAGAATTCCAGGTGCGTCCCTCACGGAGGATTATATGCAGCGCGAGAACAGGTCCTCCGTGTTGACAGAGGGAGGGAGCCGGTTCCGTGGCAGGATTTCACATGCACACCCACCACACATTGTATTTTTAACATTTTAAGAGAAACACACAAATCACTCTATCAAAGAGTTATTATAAACTGCTCTTTGGCTCAGCCTCCAGGGAGGATTACCCACAACGTGGGACATTAAGCAAACAAAATACTACCAACTGTAGTTGGGGGAAAACAAAACAAACAGCCCGAGTCAGTCGCAGAGGCTGAGCGTAGTCATGACAACATTCTCGGCTAACCCAAGTAGGCCAGGTTGGCTACTTACCCCAGATGTGTATGATAGGACACTTACCATACCCCAAACTTTCTGGCAGGCCCCATGCTCAACCCTGCATTGGGTTATGAAAAATGGATGGTTGGTGGGAGGGAATACTGTTAATTATCAGCCACCACTGGAGAAAATACTGCAGTCTTGTTTCCTAGTTATAAATATGACTAGCAGGGAGAAAGTGTCTTTGTCAGAGACACCCTGGGTGACCAGTTTGTCAGTGGCCTCCGCCCTCACCTCAGCTCACCTACCACACATGGGGACGCGCAGCCCGGCCTCTCAGTGCCAGAGGCCCGCGGGGGGAGGGTGTGTCACATGAACCTGACGTGACGGTAATTACAAATAATTTGTTGGACAGAACTGGAGCTGAAAGCTGCGACCGGTTCCCACAACAGGAAGAGACACTAATTTAACACATGAAAACAAGCCCTTGTCCAGAGCCAGTTGGAGGGCTGCCTGCCCTGGCTACTGCTTGGAAAACCGTTAAATCAAGAGAGAACATGGATGTAAAAATATGCGGAGAAATATCTTGTTTGCCAGTGCAAATCATAGAGCACAAAACTGACTGCAGGTGGCTTCCATCTTTCACACTGCCGGGTTGTGGAGCATTTGAAGGCAGTAATTCCAGCTACGTGAAGCAACCAGCTTAATGTGCTAAATGGGTGGAATGAAGCACCACCCTTGACCCTGGGCCAGAAAGCTGCTCCTCTGATAATTGTCTGAGAAACAAGCGAGTTTCCCCTTTAGACAGCCGCGATTTGCTTCTGCAGAAACTGAACGTGTCCCTAATGTTTTATCAGATACATTTGGAGTTTTGGCTGTGAGATGAGTGGAGATTGGACATTTACACTGATATATTTGCAGAACATTTTGACAAATACATTTTATTGTGCTAAAAGTTCATGTGTCAAATCTCAGTTTATTGAGTTTATGGAATAAATGCAATTAGAAAAAAAAGAGTATATGCGCGGTTCATACAGTGAGATGAGATTTCAATCTATGTGGTCACACTGCAAGGAAAGCCTAAGAAGTAGATTATAAATATGCATATAAAGATCTAACAAGGGAGGATGCAAAAAATACAAACTGCAGTCATATCATTTGTCATTGAAATTGAAAACCCGAGATAAATTTGGACCTGTGGTTGCCGAGGTGACCCGTCTAGCGGTCACGTGATACTGGGCGGGATGCATGCCTGTCTCTGCTACCTGGTGGCCCTTCGCACATCGCTTACAGTGAGATTATTAAGTCCACCGGCTGCCTGTCCTCCATATCTAACGGCACTGATTACGCCTCTGGCTTGTGCCAAATCCAAAACTAAATTAAAGCCCCTTTTCAGAAGCTCCACCCATCATTTCTAAAAACGGCCTTTTCTAGAACAAAAGACCCATCTGGACTTAACTAATGCTGTCCTAGGTATGTTTTAATCAGAGTTTATTTGCATATTGTGAACTGCTTGTGTCTTACAGCAGACTCTCTTAGAGGGTCATAAAATATAAAATAAAATAATAAAAAGGGCGTGGCAATCTGCTTCCGGATGGTCATGGCTCAGTCGAAACACCACTCTTACCCCCCACTTAAAATGCTCTGTGTAGGGCAGTTAGCTGCCACAGCAGACGAGGTCTTTAAGAAGGACACAGCGACTCGGCCAGGGGTGTGTCCCCGGCTTGTGGCTCCTCTGCAAACAAGACTGGATGCACGGCCTTTAAAAATTTATTTTCCCACCCAGGAGTCTGAAATGTCAACACGTTACTTGGGGGCAGGGCGGAGGTGGCAGCTGGTGAACAGCGTCGAACACTGCAAAGAAAAACACCTTCATCGGAGGCATGGAGTCAGCTCTGATGTCACACCTTTCTATTTAGGGGCAGCCACATTGCACCCTGCGGCCGACTGGCTGCTGCTGCGGACGGGCCAGAGGACCCAGAGCAAACTAACAGCACAGGGCCAACGTGCCTTGCTAAAAAAGACAATACAGACGGGACACTTTGGGGTCAAGGGGGTAGGAAATCTAAATTCCTGAGTTCCAGGCTCCAGGCATTGGTCCTGACCCAGTCAGCCAGCTTGTCTAAAAGTCACAGCTGATTAACAGTCAGGTTTCTGCAAACAAAATTACAAAATCACAGATTCTCGACCCGCATCTCCAGACTCGCCGTCACTGTATTTACATGTGACAGCATATCACACAGACTGGCCATGGAAATCACCACGGCAACCGGTCAGGCTGTGAAAAGGCCTCCTTATCGCGCACAGCACCACCCCGAGCTCCTCCCCCTCGCATGCGTCAGCCGATTAGGCAGCGATCCCGTGGCAATTTTATGAGCCAGAACAAAGCCGGGATTCCCAGCTGAGCTTCCCCAGCCGGTCTCGGCAGCGTACCGCCTCATAAATCGCTGTGGCAATGAAAACGTTTCACCGTGTCCCTCTCCTCATTCTTTGGGCACAAAGACACAAAGTCGGCTTTGCACTTCAGAGCCACAAAGCCGCTTCCGGGCCCCAAAGTGCCACCGCCAGCAGGGACCCATCAAGCCCTGTAGGAGCCACGTCTACACAACCTGCAAGAGTTTCAGTGGGTTTGCTCCGCACGCGAACGGCTGCAGGTAGGTCGCGGGGGGGGGGGGGGGGGGGGGGGGGGGGGGGGGGGGGGGAACCAGTGCAGACCGAAAGTGTCACACTGCAGTGGTGAGGGCTCCCCACCCGGAGCAGGCAGCCAAAACGTGCAAGTCTGAAAAAAAATATTTACCCTCGGCTGCTAGTACTGGCCTAACATCTGCTTTAGAACCCGTTTAGAACCTCAGTTTACAACCTGAAATTCAAGCGGCGGGACAGCCAGGCAGCTGGGTAACCATCGGAGAACCCAATGATGGCCCCACCCACACACACACACCATTCCAGCAGCCCCGCTCAGGAGAACACCACCCCCGTCTGCCACCCTGAGAACACACCTGCACCACTGCGTGGGCCCAGAGATCCGTCTGCGTGTCCTGCCAGGGGCTGCAGGCGAGCAGTCACACACCTACATGTGCAGGCCCCTCACTGCCGCCAACAGACACCCCTCACTGTCACACTCGCGTGGCAGATACATTTATGCACGCACAGAAAATATGCACAAAACATGCACGCGATCACGCACACACACACACGGGTGCTCAGTGCTCCGGCGGTTTGAGTGCCACCTTTCCTGTACGAATTGACAGGCGAGGGACCCGTCTGTGTGCGAGTCACACTCCTAACACAGAAGAGAGGGGAGACCTTCCGTGGGTGCAGAATTTCCTCTGGGGAGTAAGATGCAGCGTGTGGTCAGAGACTGATTCAGGGAAACCTCACAAATATGTCAAATCAAATAAATCATTTAATTAAGTCTGTTAAATGTCTAACTACATACACATGTACAACGCGTGAAACAAAAGTATAAAAGTAAACAGTAAATTTACAGTCTCCTTGCAAGGACCTGAGAAATATCTGCTATCATGCTAATCTGAAGTGAACAGAATTAGTGCCGATCTTAGCTAAATTACTCACACTACTTTACTTAGCTAAGATGCTGCACACATCATGCTTCCAGGAACTGCCCTGGACACTCGTCAGGCACAGAAGCCCACAACCCGCCTCTAAAGAGCCTCTCAGCGGATGTGAGAGTTTTAAATAAAATCTGCGGGTCTAACCATGAGTTCACTTCCCTACTGATGAGAAAACGACTTCTAAAGCTGGCAGGAGATCTTTTCAGCCTGAGAAACTCTGGATGAGGCGTTTTTCCCCGACCAGCACAGATGTCAGATCAGGTAGCAGCATCTCTGCAGGACCAGAGGCCATGGCACCGTCATCAGCGTGTCACATGTGGGCCATCATAAGCCTCATCAAAATGGCTGCCTTCACGCCTTGGCTGGCGCATCTGCAAATCAGAACCGGAGTTCGGTAAAACACTCGGATGGGACTTCTGCAATGCAGGTGGCATGTTTCATCACATTCCATTCAGGGTGACTCTCATGCAGGGGCCCTGTGGGGGGGGCAATACCAATGATCCCCGAGTAAGGGGCCTGGGTTAGGGGCCCAATATGTTATGCTTTCATGGGGGCCAACATGCCTAGCAGTAACGGCATGCTCATGTGACCAAAGCGGGTCCCAAAGCAGATACCTCATCAGACAAAAACGCAAGTCAGTGACACACAGTCCCAGGAGAGGGCGCTGCGGCCTACAGGCCAGCGAGAGGAGCTTTCTGCTTGCTGGGTCCCTATGGACGCAGGTCATACCAGCTGCGTTGGGGTCGGCCTCGCCCTGCAAGGCCAGCTGCTCGTTGATTAACTTCAGCATGCCGGTGAAGGTGTCCATGTCGGGCTCCGCTGGGGAGCTTGGCCCAGAGAGCTCGGAGGTGCCGTCCTCGTTCTCACCCACGTAGGTCAGGGGGTTAAAGGAGAGCTCGGAGCAGGAGGACTCCCGCTGGCTCAGGCCCTGCCAGCTGTGCTCCAGGGGCTCCAATGTGCTGCGCAGAACATCCCCCAAGCTCTCCGGGAGGCCTAGGGAGTCGCGGTCCTCCCAGGACTGGGGCACCTCCTTGTGGCCATGGGACAACGGTGGCTGGAGCAGAGAGTCACAGTGCAGGGAGGAGCTCTTCAGCTCAGCCATTCTCCCGTAGCTGGAGAGCCTGGCCTGCAGGCGGGTCACCTCCGACTCCTAGAGACAGGCCGTGCAGAGTCACTCCAGTGAACATCACAACATCACACTGCAGGCTACAGTCACGACAGCA
>JAODKL010000044.1:2074420-2086601 GCA_026780765.1 Petrocephalus schoutedeni
ACTCCTAGAGACAGGCCGTGCAGAGTCACTCCAGTGAACATCACAACATCACACTGCAGGCTACAGTCACGACAGCAGGGACGTGCGAGCATGGAGGCCCCATTCTCAGGGTGTGCACACATCTGCCAGGACGCACAAAACAACAAGCCAGCAACCTGGTTCATCGGTAAACCTAGAGGCTCCCAATTGATGCCAGGATCTCTAACTTGAGCTTGATGCCAAGCAGACGGGGCTGTGGACGGACGGACGAGGTGCACCTTGATGAGCAGAGCCTCGTTGGCTTCCTGGAGGAGATCCTGGCGGGCCTGCAGCTGGGCCTCCAGCTGGGCCTGCGTTCCCCGAGCCTCCTCCAGGTGGGCGCTGACCTGCTGCAGCCTCTGCACAAGCTGCTCCTGGGACAGACGCAGGCTGCTGGAGATGTGCTCAGACACCTTCAGGAGCTGCGCGCGGCTCAGCTCCACGGCGGAAAGCTGGGGGTGTGGACACCGCAGACCGAACAGCCATTTATCATGAGTCATTCTATCAGTCTGATATGAGTCTACAGGAAAGGGCGCTCTGTACAGTGTGAAAATGCCTTTACATAGAATGAGACGGGATAAGCACACCAAAAACAAACAGACAGACAAACAGACAGACAAACAAACTGGACACAGTGCACCTTCCAACTAGGACTGTGCAGTGGGTATAACTGCACATTATCTCGGTTTAGAAATGTGCATGAAAACAGCTTATTGCAGAAGAACAGTGACTGATTGCAGTGCAGTGCAGTGCAGTGCAGTGCCTATGTTTCAGTGCAGACTCCCCAAACAGCCCTGACTTCTGCTCTCACTCCACGGCTCCGCAAAGGTAGGATGCACGCAGGTCTTTGCTGCTCGGGGACACAGAAGGATCAGGCGTAGCGACGGATCGTGGCGGCCGTTAGCGGGGGAGTGCTTTGGGACTGGGCGGAAGTGCCTGATGAAGTGTGTGTACACACCCAACACCGGCGGGGGGGCGGCGCCGGTGCACGCAGAGGATTATGGGTTACGGGGTCCGGGCTCATGCTGACAGGGTTAGGGTTGGCATGATCGCCACGGTTGGGCTCTGAAGTCAGGCGACATCCACAGCAAGCGTTACCCTCCTGCCTGAACATGTGGGAGGTGAAAACCCCAAACCAGGGAGAGCGGATTCCCTCCTGGAAGCTGCCGGAGACTCTAGGGGAGCCCATGTCCCGGGGGAGCCTTTGTGTGCAAGCTCTGCCATGTTTACATGCAGTTCACTCTGATTACTCATTACGGTTCTCACATGCTGCTTCTGACGCCTGCCCAGCCACTGAATCCGCTGACCCCACCCACTAACCCACACACCCCTTTTAAACAGCCATTTCATTGGCTGCTGCTGTTGCCATGCCGTCTCATTGCCAGGCAACCAATCAGGTAAACAAACAAGCATTCGGCCCCGCGCCCGGCCCCAGCCCCACACCTCCGTGCGATGCTCCTCTCGCTGAGTCTCCAGCTCCTTCTCCAGGCGCGTGACGGCTGCCCCCAGCTCCAAGGCCCGGGCCCGCGATGCCGCCAGGTCCTGGCCCAGCTGCCGGGCCTGGACCTCCTGTCCCACAGACGGAGACGCGTCACACGGGACCCCAAGACCTGCCCCCGCTATAGCCGTGAGGGGGAGAGCCTTGCCAGGCTGGCGGCCAGGTCCGACTCCCCGAATGCGTCTTCCAGGAGCACATGAGACAAACCCTCATTTTACATCAAGCCCAAAGAGTGGGATTGCTTTTATTAACATTTCCAACCGTAAGGTCCAACGAATACTTTCCACCCTGGTGTGCAGCAACATCTGGTACAGATTTATCAGAGCTTCAGACAATAGGCTCCACTTTAAGCTCACGTTTAAGCTCAGGGGGGCAGGCCAAACACTCCGTCTGAAAGGCACTGACCCACAAACAGCGGCTACCTGTCAGTAGTGTGACCTTCACAAGTGAGCAGTGCTCTAGTCTGAAAACAAACACCAGGCCCACGCAGCGGTGCTCACTGCCTTGGGCACCTGCCTTTGAGGACCCAGCGCGTGTGTGTGCGCGTGTGTGCGTGCGCTTGTGTGCGTGCAGAACTGAAATGCTGCTGCGTGACCCATTTACCTTCACATTTATTTATTTAGCAGATTCATTTGTCCAAAGCGACCAGTCCCTGGAGCAACCGGGCTTAAGGGCTTTTCTCAAGGGCCCGATAGTGCCGTTTGCTCTACCTGCCATGGGATCTGAGCTCTCAGCCTCCCGGACTCAGGCACAGACGGCGTTTCCCGCTTTGGCCCTGATCAGAAATACGCTGTGGGTTGGGGGGGGGGGGGTCACGACCGACGGACCACACCCACTGCTGACAGCCTAACATCACCAGCCAGCTGACAGAATCATCTGTCATTTCCAAAATCACTGGAGTGGAAGCGGGTAGCGATGCGTTCAGAATGCCGTGAGACGCCACTGAGGCGGGCACCCTGCCCCTGAGCTACACAGCAGCCCATAATTAATAAATTACCCCCACGGCCCCTAGGGGGCAGCACCTCCCATCCCACCCATCCGTTGGCCTTAGTCACATGTGGTGTCACGCTGTACCTTTTGCTGCAGGAGGGTGGCGCTGTCCTGCAGCTCCCTCTCCAGGCCCTCATAGCGCCCACGCACTTCCAGCAGGTCCCCTTTTGCCGTCTGCAGCTGCTGGCCCAGGTGCAGGGCCTCCTGAAGCAGAGACATGCCGGCAGACGGCAGATGGCGTGAAAAGGCTGAGAAGCTGGCACAGAGGGACGAGGGCGAGTATGCCCGGGCGGAGCGCGCGGCGAACATCAACACGGCGGGACGCCGGAGGTCTCGGCAGGTGAACGGCAAACCGCTTACTCCCAAGCAGACGGTTAAATGCATGTCTCGATACAGGGCAGTGGCACGGTCAGGGCACGGAGACGCCGTCGGCGAGAGCGAGCTTGGCAGTGAAGGGCAGCCTAGGACATTCTGATCACAGGCATAGAGGCTTAGGCCGCTGAGGGCTGTCCCTGGGGCTCAAACCAAAAGGGGGCCTGTCCATCCCTGTGAGGAGGCACTGTGTGCCTCCCAAGTGCCATTTCACTTGATGAAAGTGGCCCAGGTAAGGGCTATCAGGACACAGAGACAGGCAGACTATCTGGCTTGGGCAAATGGCGCCACCTGTAGGCTGATGTCACCCATTAAAAACACAGTGGTTGGTTATACAGTAATTGATTTTCTTTGTGATGTCTTACTGCTCGAGCTGCTAACCACCAAGGCCACTTCAGAACAGAAGCAGAATGAGGCTAGAGCTGCGCTTCACCCTCCTTCCTGTGGGGGGCGCTCAGATAGGCACTCCGTACCTTCTCCAGGTCCTCTTTCTCCTGCAGCTGTTTCCGCACAAGCTCCAGTCGCTCGCTGAGGAACTCCACCTGAGAGACGCGCGCACAAGGACAAAGGGTCCCAGGTTACACCCACGGACGGCATTTTAAAATGGCAGCAAACAGCCAACAGGGTGATTATTTACTAGCAAAATCCTGCGTGTATATCAGGATTTCGGGAGGGGGGGGGGATTTCCCTAGAAAAACACAATCCGCGTTATCTCAGAGGAATACATGATAACAGAGGGCATGCCACGGTGAGACGTCTGCGTCCCTCACCCTTCTCAAAGCCATTATCATAACTGGCGCACTGAGGGGGGATTTTGGGCCTTACTTCGGAAGGGTATCTGGTTTAAAATCACATCAGCAATGGTCCACATATCCTCACTGAACTTTTTTGTTCACCCAGTGAAACTGAAGCAACTTCTCCTTTTGAAGCTGCTTAATTCTAGCTTCGGAACCATAGAAACTTCCACCAGTCCCGGCTTCCTAAATAAAGCCAGTGACTCAGAGCCGCCCGTCACACGCCCAGCAGCACATTAATATCAGCGTCTGTCACATGGCGGGATGAGTGCAGAGAGCATTACGGCGGAGCCTCACCCTCTTATCCCGCTCCCTGACCTCCTGCTGCGATCTCTCCAGCGCCCCCTGCAGGTGAAGGACCTTCTTCTCCATGTCAAGCTTGTGGTCCCGAATGGCCTCGTCGAGCCGGCTGAGCTGAGGAGGGGACAGGCGAGGGTGTGTGTGTGTGTGTGCGTGCGTGCGTGCGTGCGCGCGTGTGTGTGCACGGCCAGGCCTCACCTGCAGTGCCCTCTCCCTCAGCTCGCCCTGCCTCTCCTTCAGCGCCGTGTCCATGTCGCGGACCTCCTGGCTCCGCTCCTCCAGCTCCCTCTGACTCCCCCTGCAGGAGGACACTCATCAATGCGGGCTAGAACCCAACCCGTAGGATGACACCCTATAGGGGACTGGAAGATGTCATTCAGCCTCTAAAGACCCAACAACAGAGAAAGCTCCTTCAGAAAAAACAACCAAAACAACCATTATGGCGGTTTCCTTGGCAGCTTTTAATGGCTGACACAGAAACTGCACAGTACCTCCTCTAGACGCGAGCTGAATATCAGGAGACCACGTCAGCACCGGCACCAGCACAGAGCGTCAGACGGAGGCTAGCGTGCATGGCAATAACAAAAGCGCCTTTAATGCTGGCCACGTCATTCTGTCATAGCCACACTCTCCCCTCAGACAGGTCACATGACTTTGTGCCCTTTTCCAAGAGAATTCTAGAGAAATGTCACTGGAAATACCAACACTGCCCATGACAAATTCACGGAAGCTACCCTTATCATAATCTCAGCGTTCTCATAGGCCAGACAGACGACGGCTTCACCCTGCTGGACTCGGGACGACCAGTGAGCCTCCACCTCGGGTCACGTGAGCCAGAGCATCGAAGAGCCCAGGAGCTGAACGGGAAGACCTCAAGGCGGCAAAGACAGCAGACTAATTACAGGAGCCCTACCCAGTCCATGCGGGGCGATAAGAGCACAGCGTGACTATTTAAACCCCTGGATTAAAGCCCACGACAGAGGAAAGGACTCACAGTAAACAGGCTGATTAGAGGGAAGCAAAGAATGGCTTGTTTTTAATGAAATATCCGAGAGCTACCAGCCAGCTGTAATAAAAGATATGAGAGAGATGTTTTCTTTTCATGATGTATGATGGGGGAGGGGCCGCTCGCGGGCACCCATGCTGGCAAGGGCACTATGTGGCACAATACATAAACAAATAAATACATACATAAAAACAACTGAATAGTGTGTCTGTACTGAAATCCCTCTTTAAAATCATCTTAGTGACCCAAGCATATTAACTGCTGCCTTGCTTGCCCCCAATTCAGAGGCACACTTACATCAGTGCCGTCCAAAGCCCCATCCATCACCTCACACATCTGCCTCATGTTTGTCACCGTAAGGGTGTTCGCACGCCGAGATGTCAGCCTTGTGGAAATTCTTTAAATTGAAAACAAAGCAGCCCAACAGCTACCTGAAATGTTTTCAATGCCACCCTGCTGGGCGAAGGTAGCAACAGCGTGTCATTTAATAAAACAAATCTAATTGAGTGCTTACAGGAAAATAAGGGAGGACAGTGTGAAATCAGGAGGCTTACTCAGACAAAGAGGCACCGATGCCTGCTGTATGTATTTAAATATTTATTAAAAGACCAGACAGGAACTAGTAGGTATAAATACTGAATGGACTGGATCAGGACATCCATAGTTACAGTCACACTGGGGACTGGGGAATGGGGGGGCAGTGAAAATGCTGCTCTGTGAAATAGTCTCACAGGATTCCTTTCAGAGTCAGGGTTAGCCCATACTCAGTGGGAGGGTAGGGGAGCACTGCGGAGGGCACAGGGGGGCACTGCACTGCGGAGGGCACAGGGGGGCACTGCACTGCGGAGGACACAGGGGGGCACTGCGGAGGGCACAGGGGGGCACTGCGGAGGGCACAGGGGGGCACCGCGGAGGGCACAGGAGTGTTTTTAAGGGCACTAGAGCACTCTGAAGGGCATAGGGCAAGTGCAGAAACAGTAACAGCTGCTTCAGGTCTGGATCATATGCCAACCAGGTGCACTGACACCATCCTGATAACCAGAATAGCATTAACTTTATTATTAAAACAGAAATTACTACTAAGCAAAGAGCATGTTGTTAACAGCAGAGGTTTCACACCATTTGAACAGGATGCTTCCTCTTTCTGCCGGGTATACGTGAAAGACACAGAAGGACTGGTTCTCCAAATGAACATGCGACGAGCTGTAAACCATATACTCCCTGCCACCGCGGGGGAAATAAGGAACAGAGAAGGCGAACAATAACACAGGAGCTGAAAAGCACTTTGTTGGAAACGAGGTTATGAGATTTTTGATGTTCTGACCAGGAGACACTCAGTAGTGCTTCATAAACCGCTGCTCTGAAGTTCCCTGGAGAAGTGCTGTCCAGGCACGCGTCGACCCATCTCAGGACCCAGAGGAGCGCAAGATGACGAGGGCTGAGGCGCCCAGCAGGGGGCGCTCACCTGAGCTCGGCGGCCAGCCTGTCCATGGCGGCCTGGCGCTCCTCGGCTTCGAGCTGCGTGCTCTGCAGCACGCTGCGCAGCTCCTGCAGGTGGCCCAGCGTGTCAGCCAGCTCGCCGCGCACCGTCCGCAGCTGCGTCTCCAGGAGCTGCGCTCGCTGTAGCGAGTTGCGCCGGTCCATCTCACTGCGATGCAGCTTCTCCTCCAGGTCCACCACTGCGGGGCGGCACACGACTCCGTCAGAACACAGACTGGCACCGAAATACAGCAGAATGAGAATTTCCCATAGACGCGCACACACACGCACACACGCACGCACGCACACACGCACGCACACACGCACATAACACAATCTACCACAGCAAAAGAAAGCTCGTAGGAGTCGAAATGCTCAGAATTGCGACAGAAGGTGGGGGAGCTCCCGTGTGACTCGTACCCATCTCAGACTTCTTCTCCAGCTGGCCCTGGGTCTCCTGCAGTGTCTCCTCCATCTGGTTGAGCTGGGAGGCTTTGATGCCGCTGTCCCTGCGCAACTGCAGAAGCTCCTTCTCCAGACTGGTCTGTTTTCCGCGGCACATGTTCATCTCGGCGGTCAGCTGCCTGCGAAAGGCACATGCACCACTCAGCCGGGACACAGCGGGGGCCGCCGGGACACAGCGGGGGCCGCCGGGACACAGCGAAGGCCGCCGGGACACAGCAGGGGACACAGCGGAGGCCGCGGCGGCTCCTCCGGGTTCAGGCTGCTCCCGATCGGACTTAGTGTCGACACAGGCTCCGAAACCGGTTGAATCTAGTCTTCCTGCTGCTGGATTTTGCTCTTGATCTGTAACTGTCCCCAAGTGTAAGTTAAGGACAGACTTCTGCAGAGCTCAGGAGATCAGGAGATGAGGAGATGAGCCGTTTCAGCCGCAGACACGATGCAAAGCGAGGAAAGCTTATATACCCGTACAGGAACTCAAAAACATCAGCGTGTCAGACTAGTGTCATGGGACGCACTCCGCAGGCAGTCTGTGGCTCGGTGACATGCTACACATAAGCAGAGATGTCACAGGGCTGAATCCTGGGCACCAGTGACTGGGAGCAAACAAGAAATCTATTGTCAAAGTGGGAGAAAGTGCCCTTAGCACAAAACGTACTGTAAGAAATAACTAACCCTTTTTCACGCTTATGACTGGCATACTAAAATGGGTCAGACTGACGGCAAAGACAGGAGTAACTTACATTTTTATTAATTGGACCTCAGACACATTATTGTAATCCATCAAATGCAGATGTGGAGAAACTCAGCCAGATGCTGCAGACAATGCTGGTACCTGAGGTTATGGTACCAACAGCCTGAATCGCGCAGCATCACACCAGGTTTCATGCCAGACATTCTCAGTGTCGTAGGCCTTTATAAATAAGGTCATGAGATGCTGGATGACTCCAGGAGAAGAACATTGTGTTTGCCTGTCTGTGTGACGTGGGACTTTGACCCAGTTGTGGCCAGAGCCTTACAAGTCACATGTGAAAAGGGAAATAAAAAGTCCTCGAAATTGGCTGATGTTCCACCGTTTGATTAAACGGCACGATTAAAACACAAAGCTGTTCCCATTAAGGATTACTGCCCTTCTATAGTACCGAGAGGCTCCTCTTGCTTTGGGCGAGGCCCCGGTGTGGGGGGGAAGCGGCAGCCGGGAGGTCCGCAGCGGAGGCGTGGGGCACTGCACTTACGTGACGGAGGTGGAGAGGTCTGCAGCCTGATGGCCCTTCCTCAGAGCCTCCTCGGCGGCCTCCTGCACCTTCTGCTCCGTCCTCTGCAGCCGCTGGGCCCCAGCCGCCTGCTCTCGCGCCAGCTGCTGCTCCAGCTTCCCTACCTGGGGGGTACGGGGCGGGGGGGGGGGGGGGGGGGGGGGGGGGTAGGACAGATTTAAGCCACAAACAGCTTCAGTCTGACATAGACTTGAAATTGTCCACTTGTACACAAAAAGCTGTTTAAAATAGCGAACCACTAAGGAAGCTTATCGCCAACATCACAAGCAACAAACCCTCTGGAGATGTTTAACTATTATTACACGGAACTCTGGAGCTTCCTGCCTTGGAGGAGGTGCCCCCTAAGGCCAGCGTGTGGAGCCTGATGTCAGGAAGATGGTCATTTATCAAGAAAGTGCTTCTCTGCATAGCTATCAGACTTATTGCACAGCAGCTAACAAACCCCTTCTCCAGGGACAGGGCACTGCGAACCGTCCCCGTTTACCTGGCTCTCCAGCTGGGCCTGGCACTCCTCCAGCTCGGCCACACGGGCGGCGCTCTCCTGCAGCATGGCCTGCTGCTGCTGCAGGCTGCACTGGAGCTGCACGTTGTGTTCACTGGAGCTCCGGGAAGCCAGGGTGCGGTCCTCGAGCTGGGCACGCAGGGCATCCACCTGGCAATGCAGCTGCTCTGTAAAACCTTACAAACTTGCTGTCGTTTTCTAACTCGACCTGTTAAGCGCCCACCAGCGAATAAGAAAAAAAAAACCTCAAAATTTAACCCATTATCTGGAATCACTGGATAGGAAGCTAAATGAGGATACACTGTAAATTGCAGATAAAGTACACAGACTGATTGCAGTTAATTATGACTAAATATGCACAGCATCAAAAGGAAGCCATCTCAGGGAAACAAATTATATAAAAAAAATTTATATTTATTTATTTTATATATATATGGGGACGCACACAGACACTCGCACAGACAGACACACACGCACACGCACAGGCAGGCCAGATGGGGACACACAGACATAAATGCACACAGACACAAATGCACACAGACACAAATGCACACAGACACCCGCACAGACACACAGGAAGGCCAGACGGGGACACACAGACACAAATGCACACAGACACCCGCACAGACACCCGCACAGACACCCGCACAGACACCCGCACAGACGGGACCGGCATCCCTCTTCACCTCAGCAGTCTTCATCTCCAGCCGCTTCCCCAGCTGCGCCTTGGCTTCCTCCATCTGCCGCATGTAAGCGCTCAGCTCCTCCTTACACGCTGCCAGCGCCTCCTCTAGCCCCCGCACCTACGGACAGGCAGCATCGAGGGGCTAAGCAGCTCCCAGCAGGGAGCCACGTCCCGCTGTAATGATCACAGGCACCGGGCCGGAAGACCTGCTCGCCAAGACACAGAAGCACAGCGTACCCAAGCAAGGAGGCGCAGATCCCAGGGTTTTAAATACCAAAATTAAGTTTTCATATTAAAGATACAGTATGCACGTACTAGAGATGAAACTGTATGAAAATGTAATATGATTTTACTGATGAATACCAGCTATCACTATTATTGCGGTATTGTTAAAATGTGCTGAAAAGCGAAAAATTACTGATAGACAAACTGAAAAAAGATCACTGAGTTTTCTATTGAAAACCACAAATTAAATTAGCAGCACTACGTACTTTTTGTGGGCATGAACATTACAATAACGCAGCCAATACCGATGCAACCATGAAGCCCTATCAAATGTGCATTGACACTAAAAACCTCCGGAGGGCATTCACTGCCTTCCTCCATGTTTTTACAATCATAAAAACAAACCCACTGTGGCTGACACATCGCCCATATGTTCACGGTCAGCTCACAAAAATCGTAAAACGCAAATAACAAATTTGCGAGTATTGATGTGATGTTTCTAGTGGTGACCAGTCACAAGACCAGTCCAGTAGGACCGGCTGTCACCAGATCCATGCCGGTACAGACCTCGGCACAGGACTGGGTGGCCTGCTCTCTGAAAGCCCGCAGGGTCTCCTCCATGTGCCTGGCCTCCAGCTCCTTCTCCTGCCAAGGGCACCACCGTGAGGTTAAAGCAGCTAATGTGACTGGAGCATTTCACTTCACGACGATCTGGAGCCGGAGCAGATTAAACTCGAGCCGCTCGACCCGTGAGCTGACCTGGGACAGCCGATCGAGGGCGAGCTGGAGGGCCTGGGCCCTCTGCTGAGTGTCCCGCTTTTCCTGCTGGGTGCTGGCTGCCGCACGCTCTAGCTCCAGGATGACGGCCTGCTTCTGGTCCAGGGAGAGCTGCAGCTGGGAGGTGACAGAGGGTCACATGCACAGACATTCAGGCACGCACGCAAACACACATACGCAGCACCCCGCCCTGACCACATGACCGCACCCTCACCAGCTCGACCTGGCTCCGCGAGTCCTTCTGTTGCTGGGAGACAGCCTTCTGAAGGGTCTGCTGGAAGTCCCTCTGCTTCCTGTCTAGGAGGGAGCGGAGATGCTCCACGCGGCTGGTCTGCTCCTGAGGATTTGGAGGATTGAACAATTATGGCCTTGGCAGGCCAGAGCAGGGATGGATTCACCGGTCTGGAGCTTTAGCGAGTCAGTCCACGTCTCTTGGGGATTGCAGCGACACCCCACCATTCACAGCACACCGCGGGACCCGGAAGACTAAAGCGATCCCTTTGGAAGGCTAATGCCCGCAGTCCCGAGTGCTGCCTGGATGCTGGGCGCGTGATTGGCTGACGGCTCCGGTGCGGATTTACCAGCAGGCTCTGCTCCAGCTCGCCCATCCTCACGGCCGCCCGCGAGTAGGCCGAGCTCTTCTCCCGCAGCTGCTCCTGCACCTTCTCCAGCCGCTCGCCTTTCTTCTTCAGCTGCAGGGCGGCACAATGGCCACCGGGGGGCAGCAGATGTAAACAAACCACACGGCACCCAGACAAAAAGCCGCCCGGAGCTTAAAAGCAGGGCTCATGTTCCAGTCGCGGTTTGACCGCGGCACAGCAGCACTAAGCTACGGCACACCAGGGTCTAACCCGGCAGTCCCACAAAATTCCGAGACATTAATGGCAGAGCTGATTAAATGATGGTTTCTCTGGCTGTGATGGTCTTAAGAGAACCTCCTTAAATCTGTCCCCAGTAATTGAACGCCACTATTTACCACAAAATTACTGTTTCTATGATGCACTCTATCTAATTCCTCACCATCCAATAAGGATTAGAGCCTAGTATTATCGGCCGATATCAGCTATTTGCAGTGCCTGAGTTTATAGCAACTAAAAGAGACATAGAAAGCAGCGACACCCCCGTCAGCAGCAGGTGGCTGGAATCTGCGTTTGACTCTGACTTGTCAAAACCATTATGCAGTCTGTTGTACTTTTGGTGAATTTTTAAACTGCATTATGCCAAGTTATCTTGGTGAGGGCTTTTAAATAACTACACATAAATGTTAAGGAAAAGCTTATTTTGTTACTCGTTTCTGGAAAGGAAAATTAAATTTAAAAAAGAACAGAAAAAATATCAATAATATCAGATTTTTAAATCCTAAAGTACTGAAATCAGTATCAGAAATCCTGCATCCTTTGGGCTCAAATAATGATGAAAGCCATCGTAGAAGTTCCCGAACTTCCCCCAGTGTTTCAGTCTTGCGGTTTCTGGGAGACCCGGTCATGTCCTGTTGCCCACCTCCCTCTCCAGGCGACCAGCTGCTGAGGCCTTCTCCAGCATCTCACTGTGCAGGCCCTGGAAGTGGCTGGCGCGCTGGCTCATGCTGTCCTGAAGGGCGGCGATCTCCTGCTGGGCCTTGTCCAACTTGGCCTGTGCAGCTGACGCCAAGCCGGCCTGCCGGCTCTTCTCCTGCTCCATGGTCTGTAGGACGGACAGCAGCTTCTGGTAGGCATTTCCTGTGTGGAGATGAGCAGGAGTATGGAAAGGTGTGGGAGGGGTGAGAACGGAAGTGTGAAGATGGGGGGGGGGGGCAGCGA
>JAODKL010000044.1:2117921-2127930 GCA_026780765.1 Petrocephalus schoutedeni
CCCGCCCCCCCCCCCCACAGTCGTCTGATGAGTCGGTGTGCCAATTGCACATGGCTCTTCTGCAGGTCTACACTGGCAGCTGGGGAGATCTCGAGGGAGTGATCAAGTGCCAGATGGGAGAGGTCCTGCAGTACGACCTCGGGGCCGAGATGGAGCCCCGGAAGGAGGCCGTGCTCTTCGACAAGCCCACCAAGGGGACCTCTGTGGAGAAGTTCAAGGAGATGGTCTTCGGCCACTTGAAGGTAAGTCCGGTCTTTGCAGCAGCCTATTTGGGAGCCCGTCCCCACCACTTGGCGACTATCGATCCCTGGGGGATGTTCGGTGTTCATCTGGGAATCCGGCTGGAAGGATTTATTATTATTATTATTATTATTATTATTATTCTTTCCTGTTCCAGGCAAAGGTGGGTGAGCAAGCCAACCTGCTAGACCTGGCCACTCTGGTGCTCTCTGTCGCAGACAGCAACAAGGACGGCCACATCTCCCTGCCTGAGGCCAAGTCAGCCTGGGCCTGGCTCCAGCTGAATGAGGTCCTGCTCATGGTGGTGCTGCAGGACAAGGAGCATACGCCCAAGCTGCTGGGCTTCTGCGGCAACCTGTACGTGGCAGAGAAGGTGGAGTACACCTCGCTGTACGGCCTGCGCCTGCCCTGGCTCCTGGAGCTCTGGATCCCCTCGGGGCTGCGTCGCAGCATGGACCAGTGGTTCACGCCTTCCTGGCCCCGCAAGGCCAAGATCTCCATCGGCCTGCTGGAGCTGGTGGAGGACGTGTTCCACGGGCCCTTCGGCAACTTCCTCATGTGCGACGTCAGCGCCGCCAACTTCGGCTACAACGAGAAGCACGACCTGAAGGCGGTGGACCTGCGGCGGGTGGTGGCCGAGGCCGCCTTCCGCGAGGCCATGCGCGGCCGCCACTGCCAGACCGACGCCGACTGCGTCTACGGGGCCGACTGCGGCACCTCCTGCGACCTCACCAAGCGCCGCTGCTCCACGGACGTCATCCAGCCCAACCTGGCCAAGGCCTGCCGGACGCTGAAGGACTACGTCCTGAGGGGGGCGCCCCTGGACATCCGCGAGGAGCTGGAGAAGCAGCTGTACTCCTGCATGGCCCTGAAGGGCTCCGCGGACCAGATGGAGATGGAACACTCGCTCATATTGAACAGCCTGAAGACCCTGCTGTGGAAGAAGATTTCCAACACCAAGGACTCCTGACACTCTCTGCTGCACCTCTAAAGGAGTCCCCTCAGCCGAGCTTAAGGAGCCTTTCCGGGGAGAGCTGCCATCGCTACTGTTTCTAGCGAGGGGGAAAATGCTGTACAGCCATCCATCCATCCAGCCATCCATCCATCCTTTTTCCAGATGTTTATCCTGGTGATTGTCTTGGGGGGGTGGGGGACTGGAGCCTTTCCCAGACAGCATAGTCCATAAGGCGGGGGTACATGCTGGATGCCAGTCCATTGCAGGGCTGACACACACACACACACACACACACACACGCACACGCATGCCATTGGACTGCAGGAGAAAGGTACCTTAAGAACACCATCAGAACATGAGGCCAACTCGCCAGCACCATAAGCAGCACACAGCAGTGGCGGCTGTACCATCACCAGAGAAAGTATCGTATTTGTTGACATTTTTTCTGTTTCTTTTCTTTTTTTTTTGTGGATTTCTGTACCGTGTACATCAGTCATCGCTAATGTGTTTTTCTTAGGTTTTGCTGTCTGGTTCTTGACCTGTGCCATGAGATATATCGGCGTGAGCGATGGTGGGGGGGTTGGGTGCCTTGGCTTGTAGGGGGAGGAGGAATGTCTCCTCATCCCCTGCAGCAGAGAGATATTTTCCCACTTCTGAAGGGAGTTTAATTACAGCATTTTAGTGCTGCTATTTCCACACCCATTGTTAAACCAGATATGAAATTTACCATTTTCCGGTTTTTCAACCACTATGTAGAGATGTTTGTCCTGAAGGCCATTACTGCTCTTAGGAATGAATCGCATTGACCCAGACATCAAGATGTTTACCATGTATTTCAGAACAGCATGAAAAATTTGCACATTAAATATTGTACAAGACTACACTTCTTTAGCACTTTGCCACAAAGAATCTTTTACATTGCTAGTCTCGTGGATTCAGATCCAGGACCACATACAAGGGTCTTTGTCCAGGGTCACACTTATTGGGAACGCCTGCTGGTACATCCCCCACTCTGCAGGTAAGGCCACTGTACCTGTGATCAGGTCACCAGGTCAAATCCCAGAGCTGCCAGAGTGATTTCAGCATTGGGCCCCTGAGCGAGGCCCTGAACCTCCATTCGCACCAGGGACCGTCTGACACTGCTTAAGGTAAAAAAAAATAATAAAAAATCAGATACTCCAGTGCAGGTGAAAGACCCCATTGTCACTCCAAAACTAAAGCACAGGTTCAGTTTGGCGTCAGATTATGGAAAAAGTTCAGCATTTTTTTTAAATCTTTGGGGTAGATGGAGGGAGTGTGCCACAGGCCACGCCCACATGTACACAAGGAACGTGCACATAATGTCATCAAATGGCACTGAAAACAGGGCTTATGGAAATGCTCACCCTGGACCGTCTTACAAAAGCCGTTTCTCAGAGAACTGCTGCCCAAACGGCCCAACTGCACAGGAAGGAGCTGCAGTAAAGAAACAGCCCAAAAGTTTGTCATACTGCCCTTCGGGGATATTTTCCCCAACACCCACAGAAAGTGAGTTTAACAGCAGGAGAGTGGTTTGTGGGCGGAGTCTCAGTTATGCCCACGGGCATCAGGCGCAGCCAACTCCCATAAACCCTGATCTACAGCCTCCTCCAATCAGCAGCGGCTCTCCCGCTATGCAGCTATGCTGCCCAACCTACAGCTCAGCACACGGACCGTGTTGGTTCTAATGGGCGCTGCCCCAAAATGTAAATAAAGCCTGCTGGGGTAACAAGGGTCACACCGGATAGGAAATAACAGGGAAGTTCAGTGCTATGAGAGAGCTGTGAAAACTGAAGCATGACCCAATAGCACCATCCAGTGGTCAGGAAAACACAGTGCAGGGCCTTGATGTGACTTAAGCAGCCACTCACAAACCTCACAGGCAGAAGCGTGGCGACACGTCCGGCAGGATGCGGTATGCGCTGCTGCACGTGCCGCGTCATCCCGACAGTGAAGTTAGTCCTCAAACACCCCCAGACAGTCCACACTTTTGCTCCCTCCTAGCTCGCAGGGAATTGGGAGGGAGCGAAAACATGGGACTAATCGGGGGTCCCCTAGGACCGGTTGGAGAAACACTGCCTTACACCCAATAGATCCTCAACACGCTACAGTCAGCATGAAGTCACACCGCTTAGGATGGACCTGAACACGGTGGCCGAGGAAATGGCCGGCTTTCCCTTAACCTTCCAGGTTCGAAAGCTGCTCGTCTAGAGTCTGATGTTACGCCACCAAAACAGCACGGCGGGATTAAAGGACTGCAGGCGGACGCCGGCTCTTTTTGATACATTTATTAGAACAAAGTGTTTTCCTTCTTGCGAAGCCCAAGGTGGTGGTGGTGGGAGCAGGTGACACTTTAGCTCTCCGCGGCCTCCTGTTGCTGCGCCCTCAGGAAGCTGGCCTTCTTCTGGGCCACGCGGTCCTTCCTCTGGGCCAGGGACAGCTTGGCGCGGTTCCACCTGCAGTGGACGGCATGCCGTTAGGGTCTGCCACAGATGCAGGACCCAGAACCTGTGGTCTGCCCACCAGGACCGACCCGAGACCACTGAACAGCCAAACCAGTCCCAGTGAGGTCAACATGAACGTACTGCGGTATAGCAGGTCAATTAAACCCATTAATGACGTCTTAAGTAACGTAAGGCATGGAAGAGTGAGGTTTACAAGGCACTCAGAGCACCCTGCATCCCGGATGGAAGCGGCCCATCAGCCCCCAGCACCCCGTTAGCGCGAGAGCTTCAGAGAAGCGCGGCCAGCACCCACCTCTTCTTCTTCACCTCCTTCTTCGGCTTCTTCTCGTGGACTGGGTTCTCGCGGATGCCGGCGTGGGCCTTTTTGTACATCTCCTCCAGCTGCAGGGGTGGCAGGCATGCATATTGGACAAGGCCTCCTCATGCAGGTTTACCGAGATCCAAAACGGGCTCATTTTCTCACGAGTTCTACAGAGCCAGTGGCCCTTCCCTGCAGGCCCCCACTCTCTCCCTGCGCAGTACAGATGCGGCCGTCACAAACACCGGGTACCTATATGGGCTTTGGTCCAGACTAAGCATTTTAAGAGGGACACTGAAGTGAGAACAGAAGGTACAATGGTAGTCCAGGGGCAGCAGAATGGGACTGTAGTCAAACTGAGGAAGCCGTTTCAGGCGACTGGGGGCCAATAAGCCCGACCACTCAAAATGTAATGCTGGGGGGGCTGTGCTCCATTTACAGTGAGACTGACCAGGGCCACCACTGGCCACCAAAAACTATTGAGCCGTCTGTTGGCACTGGGCATCAAATCAGGACTGGGCCAGAGTACAAAAAAAATGATTCGAAGATCCTTCAGTGAAGTCAACAAAACATCTGGAAAAGCAAAAAGACTCTGCTGCATTTTCGATGCCTGGGGTGTTCCACAAAGCATGATTTCCAAATGTAAGGACTGTCCAATAAGAATGCGAGATCTCACTTCCTATTGGACCGTTTTCACATTTCACAAGCTGTTTGGGAACAAGCTAATGGGAAATCCTGCTTTGTGGAATACACCCCCCCCCTTAGTGGTCTTGCGTACATGGAAAAAACAAAAGGTCCCAGCAGGTAAACCAGCTGCTCTCAGCCCCGTCTTGAAACAGGCTTCCATCAGCCACGCAAACGAAGGACCAACTACAGTTTGCTCAGCACCAAAGGCATCATCATCGAGCAGCTCGTCCCCTGCGCCGCCCCGAAGCCGCCGCGTCCCCCGCTAAGGGCGAGGCCGCCCCGAAGCCGCCGCGTCCCCCGCTAAGGGCGAGGCCGCCCCGAAGCCGCCGCGACCCCCGCTAAGGGCGAGGCCGCCCCGAAGCCGCCGCGACCCCCGCGAAATAGGCGCGTAACATCTCCCCCACGGCCGCACCCTTACCGAGTCGGGAGCGACGCCGTTCTTGATGAAGCGGGAGAACTGTCTCTTGTAGGCTTCCTCGTCCTCCTCCATCAGGAGGCTCATGTACTCGGAGACATTGATGCCCATGATGTGTTTGCGGTGAACCTCAGCATTGAATTCTTTGCTCTCGGAGTCATAGCCAGGGAACCGTTTGGTGCTGAGGAAATAGACATGCAGCGTCAACTGGAGCACCGGTACCCAGTATGTGCTGAGCTCCGACTGGGAAGTGAAACCAGCCGCTGGTTATTCTCTACTAGATCTGACAGCCAGGAACCGAAGCGTACCGTGTTACACATCATCTAGGAAACAGTACTGCATACACTGACAAGAGTAAAGTGTCGTTCCCCCAACCCAGTCCTGGGGTTCCACATTTTCGCTAAGGGAGGGAACAAAAACATGGACTGGCCAAAGATCCCTGGGGATTGGGTTGGGAAACTCTGCATTAGAAATATTAGATACTATAACAAATATACACTACCTCATAAAAGCTAGAATGGTGGCTTAATTACACCAACTTCCACATTCATGTGCAAGCCATCAGCAGCAGTGAACCAGAGTGGATGTGGGCTTGGTTTCCAAGGAAACGGCTGCCTACCTGTGAGGGATGGACAGGCCGCCATCCACAGCACCCTTGAGGGCCCCAAACACTTTGTTCCCGGTGGTGGTTCTGGCCAGACCCGCGTCCAAGTAGCAGGTAAAGGCACCGGGCTGGCCGTCGATGCTCTCCACATTGAACTCGTCGCCTGTGACCTCCACCTGGCCCTCATAGACCTTGTCCAGGCCAAACTTATTCAGCAGCTGTGGAGGCAAAGATGCTCTAAGCCCATCTTCCCAGAACAGCAGCACGCAAAAAGGCAATGCAGCGCTTCTCAAAGGAAGGCTGCCAGATGTACACACACACACTATCACATCTGAATTACCGCCGTCATGCAGGCGTAATAAAAAATAAATAATAAAATAAAAAAAATAAAAAATAAAGCACCATCGTCCAGGGAACATGCGCCAGCAGGAAATTTTAATCTAGCCAATGGACCGGCCCAGGTGAGCCTATAACAATGCCAGCCCACCTGGACAGAAGGGCTTCAATCACCTAGTGTACACGGCACTCCGAGAGCTAAAAGCCAACGAGTTACAATGCAGACATCAGAAGCTTCCTGGTGCAAGGAGCCATGCGGGGCAGCACTGATGTCCATGAGAAGCCGGCCCGAGGGCGGCCGTGAGGAGCAGGTGTGGAGGCGGGGGCGGTGTCCTCACCCTGCGGGCCAGCAGCAGCCCAGTGCAGTAGGCTGCGGCGTAGTTAGTCAGACCCACAGAGATGCCGTACTTGGGCAGCTCGTGCGAATAGGCAGCGCAGACGATCATGTCCCCCTCGATCTTCGCATAGGCGATCTGAAAGGCAGCAAACGGCGCACTCAGACCAGGGCGCCATCCACCGGTACATGGACGAGTACCGAGTTACTGGCAGCTTTAAGAATTCCGCTATGGCCAAGAAATAAACGCTGCATTTGCCTTTCAGACAAGTATGAGGACAGTTACACAGGAATGCATTCCCCCCCCCATATATCCCATCAGGCTCTTTGTTAGGACTAAGAGGGTCCGAGCGCAGGCTGAGCCACCCTTCCAGCACCCCTGGAGCATTTTTCAAGGCAGTTAAAGTTCTTGCACAAGGACCCAAAGGAGATGTGCCGGTGGGATTAGAACCGACAACCTTCCGATCAGACAGAAGTCTGCAGAGCTTCCAAGCACGCTCAGGAGAGACGCCAGACTGCCACAGGGCAGCGGCGTCACGCACCCACCTGGCAGATGATGTCCCTGTTGGAGAACCTGACGATCATCCTGTACTTGGGCGTGTTGTACTTGTTCTTGTCTTGAATCACCAGGCGTTTGCGGGCAAAGTAATCAGTCTTCCCCTCTGAAAAAAGGCAGGAAGGCAAAGAAGCCCATGAGCCCACAGAACGTACTGAGCTACGTGCCCGCGGACGTCATACGTTACATTTTTCCCCATGGAGAAAGATTTGACGGCCAGAAACACCATTAGCCATCTACCAACAGACCAACAGGAAAGCAACGTTACCTCTCCTCCTCCTAAACTTCACTTGGTACCTCTTGAAGTAGGACTTGTTCTTGACTACCTTAACGAAGCCCTGGGAGAAGCAGACATTTATACACGTCACATTTTGCACATTTACAATGTGAGCGGGGGGGGGGGGTGTTGGGGCCCGGAATCGGTTACAGCGAAACGTCTCGCCTCCACGAAGAAGCACCTAAACTCGCCAACATGGCGGCACCCAACAGCCAGCCCCCGTAGCCGGCCGCAAAGCTACGCGGGACCCGCAGGCAGCGCCACGGGGAGACATTTCGCCAAATGTACAACGTTCGACAACTAGGATACGAGTGAGAAAGGCGCGGCGTTCGCGTGTCAGGCGGCAGGACGCAGGCGAGACGCTGCTGCGGCCATTAGGCCACGTTGGTGCGCCGCCGCGGCGCCGGACGTCGGGCAGAAATCTAACATCATCCGCTCATCTAACGGCGCCATCGTGACGAACAAATTACACGAAATAGGCGCGTAACATCTCGCATGTTCGGATCGGCGCATATTATTCCACTTTACTGACCATTTCGCAGGTTTTTGGACCTCAACTAGTCTAGAGACCGAGGTCTACAGACTAGGATTTCGGCTCTGCTGCACTGGGAAAAGAAAGTTCACAGTGCGCATGCCCGGTAAATAGCGACGCAGGCAGCGGGAGCGCCGCTGGAACGTTTAGCGCCACCTACAGCAGCGGAGGACAACTGCCGAGTTAAACGCGCTTCTAAACTATCCGGAATGTCTAAACTTTACTGATCGCTTCCAAATGTTCCCATACATGAATTTCTACTGTATTTGTGCCTTAAGAAGAATAATGCAACCGATTTCAAATAAAAACATGCATCTCGATGACGTTCACATTATTCATCATGTGGAAGACGATATTTTCGTGACAGTCTTACGAGTAAAATAGAAATGATTATGATTGAGAATTTCATTTCTTTTATCTGAAAAGTGCATGTCCGCAATGAGTTATGTCTGCATTATAATTAGGTATGATAAATATTTCCATGCGTTTTTTTGAGGTTTCACATTCATGTTATCAATATAAAGGTGTTAGACAATGAAACTGAAGCGCCTGGTCAATAGTGTTTGAGGTTTCTCGCCTATATTTGTGCGGCCTAGCGGCCAGTCTTCACTGACTGCAGAGTAAGAGCAGAGTGTGAAGGTTGCATTTAGCAGAGCAATAGCACAGCTATATATCAAATATTGCAATCCACACGACATAATGGGAGACACAGCAGAGTTTAAAAGAGGACAAATTTCTGGTGAATCTGTGACCAGGCCAGCGAGTCTTTGTGGTATATCGAGAACTACTGTATCTAGGGTTATGTCGTCGTGGAGTTTCCTCTGGGAAGTCCAAAAATATGCCGAGGATAGGCTCCAGACCCCCATGAAGATGGACGCACATTTCGACAGTTGCAAGATTTACACCTAGTCAGTTGACTCCTGTTCATTCCACGTTACTAACACCTCATTTATTTAATCAACTGGTAAACAGATAAGACTCTATAAACAGCTAATCAGATACATTTTACACATGCCGACAGTACTTGTTTGCTTGGGGTGGGGTTTTAAAACCTAAATGCATTGCTTGTATTTTTATCTGTGTCAAGTGTGATGGAGTATCTAAAAAGCGCAGGCATGCGAATATGTCTGTTCTCCCTGCCCGACGCATGTAGTAAAGAATGCTCCGATCATTAAAGCCCCCTGAATAATTCGTATGACATCAAAAAGTGATCTACACCCAAATTTCTTCACCCATAACGTTTGTCTTGCGTGTTGGAGAAAACGTATTACGTCGAACTGTCCCACCATCGCCTGGGAGATACAGCAAACATCAAAGGGGGCAGTTTTATCCCGGAGATGGCGTTTAATATTGCGCACTCACCATGCCAGTCGCCCCGCTTACTCCTAACCCGCACGGTGGGCAGATACACGCCATATACACGGATCGACATTTAACTCCTCATAACATTACAATACAGGACACAGACATCACGATTATGTCAGACCGATGAGCTATTTTCAAGGTTGACGCCAATCCCACAATGCCGCGCTGCCCCATAGTAACTCCAGCGTACAGCGTGTTGGGATTTAGGCGTGTGGAAGCATGGAGTGCCACTGACTAGGATTTGGCTGGGTAACGCACAATGGTCCCATCAGGAGAAAACCTCACGCTGCAAGACTTGGGAGGAACACAGCCGGGAAGGCGCCAGAGAGCCCATGTGTGGCTTAGGGTTAGGGTTAGGGGGGGCGCTGGGAGGAAACACGGGTGGGAAATGCTTAAACGCTAGTGGATTGTTTCATGCAGTAAGTTCGGCAGGATTTCACGATGCTTTATTTACCAACATGTCGATACTTGATTGTTCCTCCCGTCGGGAAGACAGATGTTGTCGCAAAATCTTAATTATGTGTATTATGCATAACAATAACTAAGCAATCAACATGGCTTAAAACAGCAGATTTTGTAACTCTGACGGCAAATTACTTTGATTATCAGGTGTTATTATAGACCCCTCATATTATAATATGAGTCCTCTGCTTACGTTTAGTTTTGTCATTAAAAATGCCGTGTAATGCATGTCTAACGTATCATGTATCACTGAATAAGACCGTTTGCCGAACACCAACAAGCAAAAACACTTTCTCACCACTGACATAGACCCCAGAAATGAATCTGCAGGCGCAATCAACGAAGACGGGTCGTTTGTTTTTAAAAAGTGAATTTCTTTATATTTTTCTTGTGGGGTTTCCTCCGGGTACTCCGGTTTCCCCCCACAGTCCAAAGACATGCTGAGGTTAATTGGCGTTCCTAAAT
>JAODKL010000044.1:2133711-2146079 GCA_026780765.1 Petrocephalus schoutedeni
TGCTTCAGACATTTGGTCCTGCCCTCCAGTCAGCTGGATAATGGGCAGTAGTACAAGCGCAAGGGGAATGTGGATGAAATCACCCTGCAGTTTGTGTGCTGTCAGTTACTCTTTGCTTTCCACTCTGGTGATGTGTGAATATCTGTCCTGTGCGCCTCTGTGCTACAGATGGTTATGTGGCACAAACTTGCACTTCTGTTATTCTGAATATTGCTGTATATGTTTATCATTTTTATCTTTGCTACTTGAGTTAATTGATCATTTCATTATTCTCAGTAGTTCAAATGCATTTTGGAGCAGAGTTGAATATCAGTAGATTCAATATTGCTTCATAGGTGCTAACAGCAGCCAATATTTAGGTTTTTTTCATGCCCACAATGTATATACAAGCTTTATCAATCTGTGAATTATTAGTCTGACTCCTTGGGCAATTGTAATAAAGTTTTCCACACTGCAGGAGTATAATTTTGGCACCATCAGTACTTGGGACACTTTAAAAAATTCTGACTGTTATAAAAACAAAAGACTGCCATTTACCAGCTGCTTTCAAAGCAATGCAGGGAAAAGGAGTGAATAATCTCAACTGCATTACATATTTGTGGAGAGGCACACTTGCTTGTGATACCTAAAAGGGAATACCAGCGTAAACAAATCTTTGCTTTTCAGAGGGATTTTATACCATTTTAGGCTGCTTTTGCTAGGGCTGGAAAGGAAACTGGCAGAACGGAGCGCAGGTTTCTCTGCTGATGTGAGACAAGCCTGAGAGCTGGTAGCTCCCCTCCCCATATCTGCGTTAGCTGGTTCAGCAGTGCCTGTCACTTTCGTAAGGCTTGCTGGGATTCTTCTTGGCTTTGTCAAAGCCTTTCCAGACACAACCTGCCACTCTGGCAGAGAGGAAGTAGTTTGGCAGGAGAATTCCCCCCCCCTTCAGCATATGAAAGGTATGTTTAAAATTAAAACCACTTCTTTCTTATTTGGAATTTGAGGCCAGAGTTTTAAGCTGGGGGTGGGACATACATTAGACCCACATCTTTTTTTTTTTTTTCTTTTCTTTTTTTTGGCAGGCATGCAGCAGGATATCCCAGTGGCTTGCTGACTTGGGGGAATGGTGGCCAGACACCTTTCCCCATATTTTTCCCCTGAGAAATGACAAACAAAATGAAAGCGAGCCTGTCAGCGGTAAATGAGGTCAGCAGGATGAGTTAAGGGAGCATTATAGAGTCTGCATGTTTCACTTCCCTTAAATGGGTTATTCAGAGGAATTCATGCTGTGTTGCTCAGGTGTTTTTTTTCCCCCTGCAGAAATGTCTGTCTACATTTACAGTATATCCACATTTTCAAATTACCGGCTGAGCTTTGCTTTGTCAAAGCTTTGTTGGTCCCATTTTCACCTGTAGAGGGCAATTCCATGAAGTAAGCCACTCTCGTCAAGATCAAGGGTCTGTTCGCCTGTTTGAAAATCATGCTGGGCGGAGCTCTGGAGCCTGGAAGCTGGCCCAACTCTGCCGGATGACGCCTTGTTTCTGAAGAGTGCTGTCAGCATGCAGGAATACCTGTCACATGAGCATCATGCCCATACTGCCAGTGTTATCCTGGCTCTCGTTGTTGTGGACATGGAAACCTGTTGATCATTGTAGGAAAAAGGGTTTTTTTTTCCTTTTCTATGCATGTACAGTTTTGTGCTTAAGGCGCACAAGAAGAAATCCCCAGGCTGTGCATTTTCCCCTACTCTGTACAGTATTGAATGTCATTTTCAGTTGTTAAACCCCTCTGAGTCAGTTGTGGAAGTCCAGTGAAGTGAGTTGTTTGTTTCTCCAGGAAGAAACGCTTTTATTTATAGCTCTCCTGCCCTCCTTGTGCTGTCTTTTAAGTGAGGGTGTGAGTTAAAACAAAGTCTTCTCCCTTCTTAAATATTAATTTGACCTGGAGGAGTATCAATATCTGCATAAAATGAAGAGCATAACCTGTCTGTGCCTGAAATTGCCTGATCTTCTCACATAGATCTTGCAACTCCCTGGGCCTATAAGAGTTTCCTGCTCTGAAATCCAGCCAGACCCCAGTGCTCTCCTGCATTTGAGGTCTAGATTTATGTGCTAAGAGCAGCTCTAAGTGTTAATGGGAACAGTTTTTATCTTAATTAAGGGATACTTTAGCGCACACACACACACACACACAAAGAAAAGCACTTGTAGATTCTCTTTCAGGAATGCTAATGTATTCCTGCACTAGTTCACTGCTTTTGCAGTCTCACTGCAGTGGGTGCTGTGATTTAAGTTGTCTGGGCTGCCACGTCATAAAAAATAAAACCGAACAGCCTTCTTTCTCTTATGAAAAAAGGAGGGGGACTTAGAGAGACTCCCCGGAACAGAGCCTCTGTCAGCGCTCGTAAAAGCTGCAGCTGCTCTGGAGGAGGTCCTGGTTTCACAGGGGCCCTGGGTCCTGGAGTCAGGGGGCTGGAGTTGGTAGTGAGCCCAGCCTCAGCCCCCCACTAGCTGAGGGGGACCTCTTTGCTATCCTCTCACGTTACGTCACCCTGATTCTGTCATCTGGGCAGCGCCCTCGTGAGAGGCGGCAGAAACCAGCATGTGTTAAGTAGGCTGTAACTGGAGCATGAAGGATAGCTGTGCATTGTGTACAGTGTATTGGTGTTTCCCTTGTGTCTTAGTCTGATGCTCGTTTATGGGGCCCCCTCAGCTGGTAAGGAATGGCAAAGTTGGGCACTTGTTCCCTTCTTCTTGGACTGGGACTGTCCATATTGAGCAGCAATGTCACAGTGCCAATTTGGAAAGTGTACAGAACGTGAACGCTTCTCGTGATGTGGGTTATTTACAGCCTGGTCCTGTCAGCCAGTCAGCTTGCCGACTGAGTTCTCGGCTCACTGATTTACCAGCCTAGACACCCACCTGCAGGGGTCTCGGGTCTGCCGTTATTTTCAGCTTAGAAACTGATACTCTGAACCCTCTACACCCTGATGTTTTGTGCGACAGTTTTTGAGCCCTCTTTCTTACACCTTTCGGTTGTAAGCAAGTTTGTGGGCTTAAACTATTCATTATTTGTGATGCGCTTACTTAAAAAGATCCGTAAGAGAGAAAAAGCACACAGCTTAAAGTGTTGCCAGCAGTACACTGTTGAAAAGCTGCCTGTTGGCCCATGTTGAAGATGCTTACCCCAGCAAAACTTGTCACTGGCCATGTGGGATCAGCACGCAGTCTGGCTGTTCCCTGGGTGTTCGGAAACAGTCATCAGGTTCAGTGGGAAAGTCAAACGGGAACGAAAAGTACAGTGGGGCGGGTGGTCTTATTCTGGTGCAATGAGGAAGTACAGACTGGCCAGAGTGAAATGGATGCCCTCCCACCGCAGCAGGGGCAGGAGAGGCATGCATGATGTAAATGTCAGAGGTTGGTTTGGACTTTCAGAAAAGCATAGGAGAAAGCTGGAGGCTTACTTTTAGTTCAGTTATAGCGCCCCCACCTTTGAGCAGTTAAAATTAATTCATCCATGTTTTGAAAACAGAAAAAAACACCACCTTGCGCAGGGTGTTTTTGAGCTTTGGTTCTGTCCTCCCCTTTTGTGGTTGACACGGCTGCACAGCTCCGCCCAGCTTTCACTCTTACTCCCCCGGCCCCCAATGCGATGGGACTTCCTCTGCACCTCATCGGCTGGTTGGCAGGTGGATTCCAGACCTGGCTGTTTCGGGGGGGCTGTGGAGCAGACTTTGTCACTGGGCTGTGCTGACTGCTGTTAAACCGGCCTTTTGACTCCCTTTAAGGAACTGAGAGCAGGCGTCTAGGCAGATATAAACACAAAATCTGAGATACAGCACCTCTGCTTGGTCTGGCAAGTGTGGTGTGCTCCTTCTGCGCCCTCCTGGGCATGGGATGAACCCTGTGCACTGGTAAGGGAGGGTCGACAGCTGTGGGACTTGTTTTGGAACCATGGTGCTGCTGTAGGGTGTCATGTAGTGTAACCCAAAAACGATGCATCCTCATCGTGTATGGCTGCACCCCGCTGGGCTGTTTTTCAGTGTTACCAGACTCATACCATGTTCCTGTCTGCACTTTTGTTTTCAATAATGGTTTCTGGGTGCCGGCTTGCCTACGTGATATCCTGGGTCAGATAACTGCCGCTTTTTCAGCAGCTGGTTTTCCTGTAGACTGCTTTCCTCGCCACTGCTGAACAGACACATGGGATGCTGGGAGTGGGATTGAGATTGTGTTGGTCACAAAGGTGCATTGAGGCATGAGAGGCCAGTGCAGTGAACATTGGTCACTGTTATAAAGTGAATGTCCTACCTTATTCTTTGTCCTGCCCTTTACATAACCACGATGGCCTCAGAGCTGGAGAATGAAGCAGTGTTCAGGTCTCCATCAGGTCTCCTTCCCCCCCCCTTCGTCTTTGCTAAGCTTCGGTGACTGCGCAGTCATAAACCGTGCTACTGGAGACAAATGGGTGGCTCAAAGTGCAGCATTACTGCACAGCACGGCTGAATATACTTCCTGGGACAAAAACACAGTAGAAATAAGTAGGTCTGCCCATATGTATATGTGTGTTCAAAGTTTGCATTTTCCCTCCAGCCCTAATTTCAACCCAAATACATGTTGACTGAGTGTGGGCTGCTTTGCTGTGTTTCTAGGGCTGCCCCCTGTGGTCATGTTGCTCTGTGCATTTGTTTTTTTTTTTATGTCTTTATTTATTTATTTTTTTTAATTTGCTGGGGTAGGTGGCCATGCATGTGATTCCTGGTTTAGAAAGGAAATGACACGTCCTTGCGTTACTCTTGGATCCTTTTCTCGGTGCCTGCTGCCATCCTTGCTTGTTTGGTTGTCTGCTAAAGTTCTGAGCTTGGCAGGAGTGATTTGGGTTCTGGTAGCCTGTGTGCTGTCCTATTTGTAGTCCCGCTGCGGTTAGAGATGTAGTGGGCCCACTGGGGTTGTAAAGATTTTAGAGAGTGGAACAGATACTGAGGTCTGTTTCAGGGCTGACCATAACGACATGGAAGCAAAACTCTTGGATCATCAAGCTACATCAGGCTGGTTAATAATCACCAGTAAACCTTATGGGTTCAGAATTGCAGTTTAACCTACAAAAGACAAAAACTGCTTAGAATATGCAGAAAGTTGCATATTTGGTGCTGTTAAACTGTTTTTATTGGCTATGGGGTTTAGTGTTGCAATAACCCATTTCTTTTATGGCATTTTAAGTTTGTACCGTAACATTTGGGAGCTGACACTGTCTGATTCCTCCTAGACCTGATGGATTATTTCCTCTCCTGCCTACAGGTGGCGACAGACAAAGTTGCAGGCAAGCTGAGTTCTACTCTCTCATGGGTGAAGAACTCTGTGTCCCAGACCGTCAGTCAGATGGCTAGCCAGGTGGCCCCCCCTTCCTCGCTGCACCCACCTACAGCCACCAGTGCCTCCTCCTTGCACACCCCACCCACTGCCCTGTCGACACCCACCCCATCCCCGTCCTCACCCTCCCAGCTCAGCCCGGATGAGGTGGAGCTGCTGGCCAAGCTGGAGGAGCAGAACAGGTAGGCCAGACCTGTGAGAAGGGTCTGGAGTCTTTGAGCCCGAGGAGGGTGAGACTTATTGTGCTGGACAAGATGGAGATGGTCCCGATGGGAGGAATGGGGCTTCAGAACTTGCTGCTGGCAGGATAGATGTGTGCTTGAGGGCTCTACAGCATTTGGAGCTGGGCGACATACTAGCATTGGGGAGGGGGGGGATTTTGTTCTCTGTTTTCTGGTGAAGAGCGTATGTCGCCAGGGTTCTGTCCCTGAGCTTCCCACACCCATTCCATGTGTGATGGGGCAGGGGGCAGCATGGTTTGTGTTTGAATGAGCCCAGCTAGTTTTAATTGTATAAAAAGGATTTATTGGTGTGTTTGCTGAGCGCATGGAGGATGGAAATGGCGCCCAGCCCCCATTCTGCCTTTGCCTGGCTCCAACCTGACTGTTTGTGTTTTATGGCCCAGTATTAGACATGGGCTGTGTTGAAAGGTCTTGCTTCCTCAATCAGGGGCATGGGCTGTGAATGTGTCAGAGAAGCCAAGGGCCTGCTGTCTTACTGATTCTGCTCTGTTGTAGCTATTGTCACAGAGCGCACATGAGGAGTTTATCCTCTAAGACCGTTAAGATCAATGGACCGCTGCCCTTGTCCAAAAGCCTGTTTGACCCCCCTGGCCTCCCAAGCCTGGAATAGAATGCAAGCAGTAGAGAACTAGCCTACTTGTGGATTGACCCGGGCATCTTTGACCTTTGTTCTTTGAAAGGGACAGCTGGGCACATGACTGGGCACATGTCACCTCTGTGTCCCCTCTGACAGCCGTCTGGCCCCAAATTCTCTGCCACTGGTGCTCTGTCCTGTAAGCTTTTAATCTGATCTGAAATTCAAAGTCTGTGCTGATGGAGAATCGGTTTTTTGAAAGAGCATTACAAAAAATTCAGAGCTATTTCTCTGCATTAAAATGTAAATTTTTTTGCGTCTCATAGTGAGTAATTGTTTCTTGAGCTTCATGATCCATCATGCTAATCATGTTTTTTTTGCTGCTAGGCAACCTAAACTCAGTAAGAGGGGGTGCCAGCTTTATTCTTAGTGGTTCTGAACGTACTTCATTGGCCGTGCTTTGTTTTTAATTCATCCCTTATTCTCACATTTTGTCATACCTTGTATTGGATGTGATATCAGTGCAGTATGCTGGTTGGATTTGTCTTCTTCCTATGATTTTTAGAATCTTTTTTGTGTGTGCTTTCTATCATATATTGCTTCCATGCGAACATTGGACAGTATCGCTCATCAGCTTGCTTGTTGGAATGTTTCGTTGAATGACAAGTTTAAGTCCTAGTCAAGTTGAGGTTGACACAGGTGGACCAAGGAAGCTTCAGACATAGAATGTGCAGAATGTGCCAAAGTCCTACTGTGCTTTATTTGGTAACTGATTTACACGGTTTAGATCTTGATGTTTGATGTTAGGAATTATAGGCTGGTGGTCTGCAGGCTAAGTCCTAAGTGAACCCCTCTTCCCTTATGATTTACTGCTTCTGTATAAAAACCTTGTAAGTTGTTCAGATGCCTTTGTGGGTACTGCAGGTCCCCCCTTGTTTTACGTGGACCCACATTGAGTGGAACACCACATATCTCCATTGCAGGTTCTGTAAGAACAGCAGTGGAGCAGCTGGTTCTTTTTGCTTTGTCTCCTTTGTGGTTGTTCTCTCGGTTTTATCCTGTCTGCCTACTATCTTGTCCTGGGAGACTAACGATCGATCCCCAGAGCTGGGCAGTGTTTCTGCCAGCGTGGCAGATCACCAGTGGGCTTACGAGTACCTCCTCCCTGCTGCGGAATTAAATTACCTCAAGTTGTCTCATTAATTCACTCGGCTCACTATTCTCCCGGGCCCTTTTTCTACAGCACTTAAAAATATAAGGTCGTAAGTTAATGTTAAGTGTGGGTCGGACAGGAACGAAGTTCAAGGCGACCGCATATGGTGACAGATTCATTTCTTCGTGCTTCCCTGGCGCATTTTCCTCACATGCATTCACTGCAGTCAGTTTGTGCCCTCTGCCTGTAGGCAGTAGAGCAAAGGACTGCATGCTGTGAGCGTGCGAGTCATTCTCAGAGGTCTACCCTGCCCTTTTGAGCTTCGGTACAGCCCATGTCACAGGCAGCGTAGAGGAACTACAGACAGCTTCCTACCTGATCTCTCTTCCCTGTCACAGCTTCGCGAAGGCGGCATGAGCCTCTCATGGTAAGGGTCTTCTCCCGCACTTCAGTCTGTTCTGGACTCCTTGCCTGCAGCTCGTCAAGTTGAGAGGGCAAAACCCTCATCAGCAGACATGCCCTCTCTTCAGAACCCTGTGCTCAGTCCTTGGGTTTAGTGCTGAGCGCTTACTTTTCTTGGCTACAATCAGCCAGCCGGGACACATTTTTATTACATAGATGTATAGATTTAATTGTGGGTTATGTTGGCTGTACTGTCTTCCGGGTAGGTTGTTTACCTGAAGGTTAACGTTTCTCAGAGAATGATTGTGGCACAAAAATCTGGTATGGTAGTCACGTCGCGTAGAGAAATACGTTTGTTTGTGTTAATGCACAGGATAGTGCCAGGAGAAAGTAACTAAGTGAGGCTTCATGAAATATTTATCAGTGATGTCTGAGAGTTATCCAAGGTGGTCGAGGCTTCTGTAGGTCTGGTGTTTCGCAAGTGTAGCTGGCCTGGTCTGAAGTCCTGTTTGCTTTGGTTCATCTTACTAGTAGTGATCGGCTGCTGGTGAACTTTGCACAGTAGAATAGCTTGTCACATGCAGACACTTTCGCGACAAAAGAGTAAAACAAAACAATGATTCTTTGGTTTAATGTTAGCTGTGAAAAGTAAACAAACAGCAGTCCTGAATTACACCAAATATGGCACACTTAGATTGCCGCTTTGAAACAATCTCATTAAGCACGTGTTACTGCAGGGACTTTCCACTTGTGTTTTTGTACGATGATAATGCTGCAGTCTGCTGTCAGTACCGTTTCATTAGCCCTTGTCCATAACGGCGACCTCAGCTGTCATTGTTGAGCTGTCTCCTCTCCTGCTCCCGCCCAAGCTTCACCCTAAAGTCTGGAAGGCTCACTGCCATACACTCACAAAAAGCCCCTGCAGTATTTTGTGCCACCCAGCACTGGATCCTATTCCTTTTCTCGTCCTGAAAGAGCTGTGCCATCCTATGGGTTCAGGGCCCCTGAACTGCTTGTGTTACCTGCAGCCTGCTCTCTGTTTGTTTTGCCTGTGAAATGGGCAAATAGGCCTCTGACCTACTTTCCCACTGACTTTGTGCACGAGAGTTTACATCTTCAGGTCTGTGTTGTTTCCAGCCTCAGTAACATCACCCCTTTGTGGTTTTCTGCCACTGTGATTTAAGTGATGCCCAAATTTGGGCACAAAGCATGTGCAATCTGCTGTCTGCTTGTTATGCTGCCGTCAGACTGGGGTGTTCTTCTGCTGATCAGACTGCTGTGTCACTCTGTTAGAGCTGCAGTCGATATTGAGGGTATGACTAGAGGAGCTGTCGGCCTTTGGTGGGGGTGGGAGTGAATGGCGGCAGTGAACCTGGCAGCCGCTGTATAGACGGCTCTTCAGGGAATACAGTTGGTTGTGCCTCCATGCTAAAGCCATGGTTCTCATGCCACAGTGCTGCCGGGTTTGCTGTCTGCCCAGGAACTTATCTGCTTGGCTGAGCTAATTATTACGCTCATTTAACCAATTCAGCTTGCCGATTTTTCTGCAGCGTATTTCGGTGATGATTTGGCAGAGCTCTCCTAACGCCTGCCAGGATTGGAGAAACGGTGTGAAACGTCTCACCCCAATGGGGGGACTTGTTGGGCCGGTGCACAAAGGGTGTCCTGGGATTGATTAGAAACTCTATTTGCTTGATTTCAGCCTTGAAAGAGCCTGAGCTCAGACCAGAATGCAGCAAGTGGAATGATTTGCAGGGGGATAGTGTAGCTGTACCCCTTTAGACTTTCAGCATTAGATGCGTCTTAGAGTAGCTGGCATTGTACTTTGATGATGGCACAAATACCCGTTTGTTTTGCTTGGTATGGCTGCTTGCTAAGAAAATGTGAATATTTACTAGAGCCTGTCTTAAAATTATGATTACTGTTTTTGAGGTTGATGCAGCTGCTGCTCCGTTTTTATCTGGGAACTGGTTACTGTTTTTCTTTTCACTAGCCTCTGAGTAGCACTTTGTTTAAAGAGGGTCTTGTTTGGTCACTTCCCTCCTTTTTGCCCAACTCAGGAAAAAGTTAGTTCAAACAGGCCTCTTTGCACTGTCCAAAGAATCCTTTGGCACTTGGGGTCATCGCTCTCGCAGCATTGCATCAGCTCGTTTGCTGAGAAGGACCACCCCCCCGAGGCATGCCTTCCTGCCCCGCAACAGGGCTCTGGGAACAGAGCGGCTTCCTGGCACGCTTCGAAAGGCCTCGTCTAGGGCAGCTTTGCGTACCATCCTTGGGCCGGACTTTAGTCATGGACCGTGATGCGACATCTTTCCATGGATGAATATTTAACGTTGACATTTGATGCCTGGTAACGGCAGAAGCGGCTGTGTGAGAATAGGCTAATTTATCATTGATTACATTTAGATTAGCCCATTCACAGCTCCCGACTGTGTGGTAACCCCATTTTTCATGCTGGAGTCTAAGGCTTTGGCTGAAATGTGAGGTCACCCCCTCAACATCTGTACAGAGGTGTGTGTGTGTGTGTGTGTGTGTGTGTGTGTTTGTCTGGATGTCCTCACATTAAAGTGCCATGTTGGCAGTGATGAGGGGAGGGGCCGAATTATTCGTTGGTCCTCAGAAGTACATGGCGCAGCACTAAAGGCCATGGGCTGGTTAAGCAAGGGTAACGCCTTAGCTAAGGCTATGATGATGATGATGATGATGATGATGTAATAGTGTCTGTTGCCATCAGCTGCCTCTCGCTCCCCCCAGGCTCCTGGAGACTGATAGCAAGTCCCTTAAGTCTGTGAATGGCTCCCGGCGGAACAGTGGCTCCTCGCTGGTGTCCAGCTCCTCGGCCTCCTCCAACCTCTCCCACCTGGAGGAGGACTCCTGGATCCTGTGGGGGCGCGTCGTCAACGAGTGGGAGGACGTCCGCAAGAAAAAGGAGAAGCAGCTGAAGGTGAGCTGCCGCCCGGCGGCCCGCCCACTTTGGTGGCAGGGGCCAGTGATGCAGATAAGCAGCAATGGGGTTTAACTTTTAATTAATGCCCGCTAATGAATTCTGTCCTGCGCCGTGTCTGCAGTGTGTCTGCAGTGTGTCTGCAGTGTGTCTGCAGTGTGTCTGCAGTGTGTCTGCACTGCGTCTGCTTCCTGTCGCAGCCTCTGAAAGTGACATTTAACTGATGATGACATGATTGCGTGGTGAACTTGCCAGTTGACTTCCTTAATTTGGTCTTTGGCCTCTGTGCCTTTATTTTGTATTAATTTTAGACCTCACAGCTGACTTGTTGGCGTATTTTTACATAACAGTGAAGGTTTCAACAGAAACATAAACCCTAGGTCATGCCCCCTGTTGTGTTATCTAGACGGGCCTTTGTCTGACTTTTCAGAGGCTGTGACGTTTTAGCAAAGCCTGTCTGCTTTTACGACAGGCCTCAGGACTGTCATGGTCTCTCGGTGCGCCGATCCCGTGTTTGGCTGGGCTGTTTGCGTCCCTGGAGATGTCCTTGTAATGTTAGTAATGAAGCATGAACCCCCACTGATATTTGGTATTTATTTATTATACCCGGCCCTCCCACGGGGACCTATGATGTTTCCCGCTCTAAATGAAGTAAGCGTAGGTGTAAGGGAGAACGGGCGGAATGCAGCTTGACAGCCAGCATCGCCGTTAAAAATAGGAATCTTTAAATGGATAAAGTATCGGACTATGGCTTTCAGAGTGATGATTCATAACCCGCTTAATTTTTCCCAGCATTTCAAATTCGCCAGCTGGTTGATTTCCTAGTTATGTGTAATGAAACTTTAATGTAGAAAACAGGTGTCGTTGCTCATTCATTTAGTCACTCCTGTACTTGGCCTGGACATTTTCTGTGGAAAATATGACTGCTACCTATGGATTGGTTCCACTCACTAAAGCTACCACTCCAGCGGGGGTCTCACTTATCACAGCCCTGTTTGGGTCTGGGCTTGAATCATGGAGCTCCCCTTTTGTTCACGTCTGGGTGTCAGACCGGTGTTAAGTTGCCCCATTTAGGTTTGTCACGTTCCTACACTCTGCCCTCGGGCCCAGATGTGATGAGTCTGATTGATAGATGCATTTTAACCGTATGATAATCATTGTACGGAGCTTCGCCAGTCTAAGGCCATCCTCCCAATGCCCGGCCAGGACCTGGTCCGAAAAGGGATCCCCCACCACTTCCGGGGAATCGTGTGGCAGCTCCTGTGCAACGCCCAGAACATGGCGATCAAGGAGCAGTACTCTGAGCTGCTGAAGATGACATCACCCTGCGAGAAGCTGATTCGCCGGGACATCGCCCGCACCTACCCTGAGCACGAATTCTTCAAGGAGAAAGACAGCCTGGGCCAGGAGGTGCTCTTCAACGTCATGAAGGTGAGAGCTCGGTCTGGTCACCTGCGCCCCATCAGGTGCACACAGAAGGTGTGGTGCCTTGCAATAGGACGGGACACTTCTCTCTAGTCTCTTACTGTGGCCTCGGCTGCTCTGGGACTAAAAACTGGCCTAGCATCCGGTCCCCACTGTGGGGTCCCCACCGTGAATTTCGCCAGCTCACAAACCCATCAGCCTACTGAGAGTTTGCCCGCTGTACCAGACGGCCAGTCCATTCTTCGGTAGATCACCTTAACTTGGTGTCAGCATTTTG
>JAODKL010000044.1:2147435-2161832 GCA_026780765.1 Petrocephalus schoutedeni
CACGTGTGTCCCCTTCCCCCTCTGGGACACTCACACGTGTGTCCCCTTCCCCCTCTGGGACACTCACACGTGTGTCCCCTTCCCCCTCTGGGACACTCACACGTGTGTCCTCTTCCCCAGGAGCAGCTCCCTGAGCTCCACATGCACTTCCAGGCACAGAGTTTCCACACATCGATGTATGCTTCCTCTTGGTTCCTCACCATCTTCCTCACCTCCTTCCCTCTGGCTGTCGCCACCAGGATCTTTGACATTTTCATGAGTGAGGTGAGTGCCGGGCCGCTCTCTGACCACTGATGCGGGGGATCTCTCTGGGCTCTGCGCAAGCCGGCTGAATATTTGCCTTCCGATTTCCATTTGATAAAGAAGCACGCTCGGCTTAGGCTGAATGTAGATAAAGGTTGCCATCTTGTGGCCAGATTGGGAGGTGCAGGTCGTTACTTGGCTCTGCGCCCTGTTGGCAGGGCCTGGAGATAGTCTTTCGAGTAGGACTGGCCATTCTTCAGATGAACCAGGCTGAGCTCATGCAGCTGGACATGGAGGGGATGCTGCAGGTGGGTGAGCCGGAGCGTCGAGGCACCCTCTCCTCCCCAGGGCAGCTGGCATGCGCGTGACGCCCTCTCTCTCTATCACAGCACTTCCAGAAGGTCGTTCCGCACCAGCTGGACAGCGGTCCTGACAGGGTCATCCTGACTGCGTACCAGGTCAAGTACAATGCCAAGAAGATGAAGAAGTAGGTTCTGACAGTGGCGCCGAGTCTGAAAAGCATGTGTGAGAAGTGCGGTGCGTGCGTGCGTGTGGTGCGTGCGGTGCGTGCGTGCGTGTGTGCGGTGCGTGCGTGCGGTGCGGTGCGGTGTGGTGCGGTGCGTGCGGTGCGTGCGGTGTGGTGCGGTGCGGGCGGTGCGTGGCGTGCGGTGCGTGCGTGCGTGCGGTGCGGGCGTGCGGTGCGGGCCCGGCATGCGAGTGATTTCACACCTTTGGTGGGAGGCGGCCTTGAAAATGTTTCTCATGGCTGGGCGGGAGCTGATTGCAGCCCCGGGGCTGCAGCTGTGCCAATCAGTTTTCTTTGCAATTGTCCACCAGGTTAGAGAAGGAATACAGCACTATCAAGACAAAGGAGATGGAGGAGCAGGTGGAGATTAAGGTGAGAGCCCCCCCTGTAGGGCTGGCGGGGTATTTCCCCACATGGTGACACGTGACGGGATATTTACATTTCACTTGAAAGTGCCTCTGCGGTATGATTCTGGCTAATTTTATTATTAAACATCTACTTGGATTCAAAATATACATTATAAGCAAGTGTTAATTTACTTTCAATGGGACAGTAATTGAAATGCCTGATGTTTGCTGATTAACTTTACTCACATAACTTATGACACTTATGCTGAAGCATTTACCTTCACCGCCAGTATGACTTCAGCCATCCTGTCATGGTGAAATCTAGTTTTTGTTACCCCCCCCCCCACAGAGGCTACGCACAGAGAACAGACTGTTGAAGCAGAGGATTGATACCCTGGAGAAAGTGAGTTCAGCTGGGATGGGAGGTGGGGGTGGGTCCGTGGGGTAAGTCCACATGGCCACAAAAATGCGAAACTCCGTCAGTGTGTGCGTGTGCGTGTCCCGACCTGTTATGCCAACCAAGCCGTGCAGTACAGCAAACCGGTGTGTTCCAAGTATACGCATGCGCTGTCGTGCGGGGATGTTGGAAACCGTAAATGTCAGGAGGCTGTAGATCAACCTAAGCTCGTTCAGGGTAGGCCGAGGTTTTATTACCGTGGTCATGAAACTTACAGAGAGGTCACCGGAATGGCAGGCCATGGCGCTGGAGCAGGCGGCCGTCAGCCCTCTGTGTCAGCCCTCTGTGTCAGCCCGCATCTGGGAGTCAAGCTGCTATGGAATCTGTACCACCTTACAGCTGCGCGTGGTTTGGGGGTGACCCCCCTGTGCCTGTGGTGGGCAGGCCTTCGTACGTGGCTTGGGGGTGACCCCCCTGTGCCTGTGGTGGGCAGGCCTTCGTACGTGGTTTGGGGGTGACTCCCTCTGTGCCTGTGGTGGGCAGGCCTTCGTACGTGGCTTGGCGGTGACCCCCTCTGTGCCTGTGGGGGGCAGGCCTTCGTACGTGGCTTGGGGGTGACCCCCTCTGTGCCTGTGGGGGGCAGGCCTTCGTACGTGGCTTGGGGGTGACCCCCTCTGTGCCTGTGGTGGGCAGGCCTTCGTACAGGAAAATGTGTCCAGCGCATTGTAGGAAGAGTTGCATGCCTTCACTGGTGACCGCTCTTGAGACCGTGGAAGCACCAGCCCTTGCAGAGCTGTCCTCTCCTCAGCCTCTGTCCTCTGTCAACACAAGCCCCCCCCCCGTGCTTAGCTGCCCCTCTGAGTCATGTGACTTTCCCATCCACCATGTCCGACTGGCTGTTTCTGTAAGATCGTCTGAGTTTGGCCTTTTGTTTTGCCTCTGTGGAAAGCGAACTCTTCCTTGCGAAGACAGACGTTGCGTGTCTCTTGTTTAAAATGTACCCTTTGCTTTTTCTCTTGTCCCTCTGTGTTTTCCTGTCTTTTTATAGGAAAGCGCTTCCCTGGCTGATAGGTTGATCCAGGTATTTCTTTAAGCTCTCTTTATGCCCTGATCCTGCTTCTCTTCCTTTCTGTTTTTTTTTTTTTTAACCCCCTTCCTTTTCCTCCAAACTTTGCATGCGCTCTGTGTAATTCCCATAATTTGCACCGCGGACGCCGACGTTGTGCCAGAAATAAGATGGACCGTGACATAATCCCGCCTTGCCTTGAAGGTGCTGGCGGAGCTCCCTGCCCCAGCCCTCATCTAAAAAACGTGCATGAACAGCACCGTAACCGCATGCCAGCATTATTCAGCCCCCTCCCTGTCCCGGCCAAAGCAAAGCCCCGTAACTGCCCCCCGCCCGGCATCCCCCCCCCCCATAGACGGCATGCCAGCACTCCGTCCTCAGTCGCCCTGGTTATATCCCAAGGGGCAAGTGACCCGGGCTCAGGAGGCTGAAGAGAACTACCTGATAAAGCGGGAGCTGGCCACGGTCAGGCAGCAGAGTGAGGAGGCCAGCGCCCAGCTGGAGCAGGCCCAGGGCACCATCCGCCAGCTCCAGCAGCTCCACCAGCCGGCAGGAGGGGTAAGGAGCCAGTCGGCCCCTCGGATAGCGTGGCCGCGTGGGACGGCGGCTGCTCGTCATCGGGGGGACATAGTCAGCCCCCGCCCCCCCCACGTGGTTATCGTCCCGTGTGTCTCCCTCCCATCATGCCTTCCTCGCTGGCCCTCCCCCAACGCTGCAGCTGCTCGGAATCCAGGCAGCACTAGCGGCCCAAGGGCGCTGCACCGCCCTCCAGTGTCTCCCCCTCTCTCTCCCTCTCCCTTCCTCATTAAAGGGAAGCACCTGATGCGGGGTGTCCCCGGTACTTTCAGCCTCTTTGCCAGAATACTGACAGACAAGCTGCAGCTATAGCCACTTCTTGGCCGATTAAAGCAGCACACTCTTGGCCTGAAGGGTGCGTTGCATGACGTCGGTGCGCGCTATAAAGATTCGCCCGCCACTGGGAGGCGGGGCCTGTTGTGCCCTCCGCAAGTCCTACCCGTCTGGCACTCCTGTCCTCCCTAATGGCCGCTCGTCCCGCAGCCCAAGGTGAACCCGCGATACACGGAGGACTTCATCCTGCAGCTGGAGCGGGAGCTGGTCCAGGCCCGGCTGAAGGAGGCCGAATCCCAGTGCGCCCTCAAGGAGATGCAGGACAAGATCCTGGACATGGAGAAGGTAGGTGCAGCCAGCCAGCCAGCGCTCAGGCCAGCGACCCCCATGGGGAGCGTGGTGCATGACAAGGAGGATGGATCAAGCCGGCCGTGCCGTGTCCGTAACACGTCCTTCTGCCCCCGTTTCAGAGGAACACGGCGCTGCCGGACGAGAGCAACGTGGCCCGTCTCCAGGAGGAGCTCATCGGGATGAAGGTCAGGGAGGCAGAGGCCGTCACTAGCCTGAAGGAGTTCCGTCAGCAGATCCGAGACCTGGAGGAGCACTGGCAGGTGAGCGTGGCGCGTCGGCGTGCCTCACCACCATCACCTACAGCGGCCCACTTGCCATGGCTACTGTTTGCCGCAGATGTAAACCTGCATGTGCCCCCCCCCCCCCCACAGATGCATCTGGCGCGCACGGCTGGCCGCTGGAAGGAGAGCCCCAAGAAGAACACGGTGGGCGAGCTGCAGGACGAGCTGATGAGCGTGCGGCTCCGCGAGGCAGAGGCACAGGCCGAGCTGAGGGAGACGCGGCAGAGGATGCTGGAGCTGGAGACGCAGGTCTGGCTCCGCCCACGCGGTCATGCACTACACGCCCTCTAGGGGGCGCCAGGTAGCCACTCGCAAATCAGGGCGAACAGGCAAACTTCACACACACACAAAACAGGGGGGATTCGAACCCCTGACCCTGGTTCGTGTGGAGGAACCGTGCCACTCTCCAAGCAGTAAAAGAGTTAGTGAGCCAAGTTACTATTGGATGCGTTTGTGAAAATATAAAAATGACCAGCAGAGGTCAGCGAGGCTCTTTGGCGCTCCCCGGACAAAACCCTTAACAGAAATTAAAAGTGACTTTTTTTAATTGAGTAAATTAGTAATTGAGTTCATTGTAATGGATGTTTTGGCTCGGTAACGTTTGTCGGCAGAGAGCTTTAGCTGTGCGTGTCGTCTTTCAGTATGAAGGAGCCTTTGTAAAACGGAGTCGTCCGTTTCCTTGCAGTGAGTGTTGTGTAATGTCGCCCTTTTAAAGGGGCAGGCTAGAATCATATGATGGTGTCACACTGACAGAGCTGCCTCTGATGGGGCCAGCGATCAGTTAGATGTTCTGATTGTATGGAGATTATGGTCAGTGACACATGCATCCCAGCCGTGACTCTATCAGGCCCTGTCGGGCAGACGTGCAATCTCACCCCCCTTATGTTGCTGACACAGAACCAGATCCACAGCAACCAGCTGCGACGTGCCGAGCAGGAGAGCCGCGGGCTGCAGGAGCGCACGCAGCTCCTGACTGCGCAGACCAAGGGCCTGCAGGTGCAGCTGCAAGAGCTGAAGCGCAAGCAGGCGGAGATGGAGTGTAAGGTAGGGCGGCCTTCCGGCCACAGGGGGCGCTCACAGGCCCGCGGCCCGCTCCCCCGCCAGTGGTCCTGCCCTCCTGTGGACACGCTATGGTAGATGGCCAGCTGCCCCCCCCCCCCCCCCCACACACCCACTCAGGACGGGTAGTTAAACGCCATGTTTCTTCATCTTGACCAGACTCTCAAGGGTCTGGCCTAAAAAGGAACCAGTTTCTTCTGCTTTTAGTGGCACAGAAGATAAAAATCTGTCATGTTGCTCACACTGTTAAACCGTGCAGAGGAGGCGGCCGACGCCGTTTCACCATTTCACAAAGGTCCCGGGCTCTTCCTACTTCTCTGCAGAGTCACGCCGGCCTTTTTTCAAGCACTTCAGTTCCCCTGAACGTATCTTTTTGTAAGATTACATGAGTGGCTTCGTCTCGGATGTGATTTGATAGATAAGCCTGTGCTGCTTCTGGCCCGGTGCTGACGCGCCCCCCTTCTGCCGTGCAGCTCACAGCGGGGCCTGCCTTCCCGTTTTGGGGGTTCATGGCGGTCCTTTGGCTCCAGCTGTCAGGTAGAACCACGATGCCTTAAGAGCTGGCGACCCCCATTTTGGCTGTGGCTTTTTAAACTCCCTTTTTGGGTCCTCTTCTCTTCAGTGAGCCCCGCCATTGGCAGGCCGTCCCCCGCATCGCCCACTCACAGCCCCGTCTCCGTCCGCAGGGCAAAGAAGAAGTGATGGCCGTGCGTCTCCGCGAGGCCGACAACATGGCCGCCATGGCCGAGCTGAGGCAGCACATCGCCGAGCTGGAGATCCAGGTACCTGCATAGCGCTCGCGTCCTGGCCGGGAGGCCCGGGGCTCCCACAGCGAGGCAGGGAGTGCCGTGTATCAGACGTCTGACTGACGCACTGCTGTCCGCCCGGACGGTGCATTTCCGTAACTTCGGTGGGGGTCGCCGTGACTGACGTGCAGTGGAGGTGGGTGCGTCTCCCCGGCGTGGCTGTTACTTTGGGCCGTGGCATTGAGGATGCCGTGAGACCCGGCCGCGTGACCGTGCTCCGCAGCTCACCAGGCATCCTTATCTCTGGGGGAGGCCAGGGGAGATGAGCTCCGCTTCGCTTTTACTTCCTGGTGTACGTGCGTGTCTGCTGACCCAGGCCCGCAGGAAGTTCCCTGCTTTTGTTCCAGCAAATAATTTACTGATTTATAAATGTGTGTGTGTGTGTGGGGGGGGCTTCACTCACGAAGGCTGACATCACAGGCCCGCCGTCAGAACTGGCCACCTACAAACAGCACCCTAATAAGACAGACATCAGCTGATTACTGAATCAATTGATGATTTAATTGCGGAATTGCCACAGTTAAATATGCATATCTGCTTGTCTTTCCTAGTTCATTTAGCTTTTCTTTAAAGCTGCTTAAGCGTAAGCATGGTAAAGCAGGCTGTGTGGTTTTACGAAGTGGACAAATGATTTTGCTATTAAATCATGATCATTTACGTACTGCCTATAAAAAGAGCTGTCTGTGTGGACCAGGCCAGCCAGCCCCCCACCCCAGCGCTGCGGTGGAAGTTTGTGGACGCTTTCTTGCCCCCCAGCCGTGTGGGCAGGTGAGCTGGTCTGTGGTTCGTGGGCCTGCAGAGCGAGGCTCTGGGCCTGAGCCAATGCTCCTTGCGTTGGGGCCGCCCTTAAACAGCCGTTAGCCTGGCTGCAGAGTCATCGTTAGCACGTACAAAGCCAAAGCTTGGTGCTCAGATAGCCGCGCCTTGTGAAGCGCTGGCCGTTTTTTCTCGGAGTGCTGAGTGATGTGTGAGCTTTCCTTGTAGAAAGGCCACTTCTCTGGCTGAAGACCGATTGCCCAGAGTTCCAGTAAATGGCGGCAAACAATAGGAGAAAAGCACGTTAGCGGCGCTTCGTACTTGTGAACTCGATAAAAGGTGACGGCGTGTGACACACACTGCTGCCGTAAATCCGTCTTGGTGACGGTGTATGTGCCGCCCGCCAGCTCAGTCTGGTTTTCTTACACACGCCGCCTGCCCACTGACTCACCCTCAGGTGCTTTTTTAGCAGCCCCTGCTACAGAAAACTGAACTTTGCCTTGATTTGCAGTTATGGAGGGAGAAGCATGAGGCACCCCCCCCCCCCCCTTCTGGCTCGCACCAAGTGCCGTGCTTCTCGGCAGCGAGTGCCGCAGTGATCGGCGTCCGGCCGGCTCGTGCCGCCTCTGGCCGCTGCCTGGGCCGCTCTGACACGCCGTAGGCCTTTCCGATGGGGGTGTGCTTCCTCCCCCAGGGCTGATACCTGGCAGGCACGGTGCACTCTGGATCGCACATCGAGCCGCTCTTCCCCGATATCGGGTGGTCATCATGCCGGTGATTAAGGCACTTCCTGTCCTTGGTGTCTGTGGTGTAACAGCACTGTGAACGCAGCATTAAGAGCAGCACTGTGGTGGGGCTGTGGGTGGATGTGAGGCCCCCACGAGCTCCCCAAAGGCTCGGACACCTCCTGGCCCCCCACTATCGATGCTGGATACATGCGGAAGCGCCTCTTGCAGGCTGTGGGGATCGGCAGTGCAGCACTGCCCCGTGCCACGCAGCTTTATAAATAGACACACTGAGAACAGGCCGCTCGCTGGCCGGCTGCTCACACGCTTGTATCGGAGGAAGCCGCTGGCCTCAGCCCTTATTTGCTGCTCCATGTTGTCACGGCAACCCCATCCCCAGTTATAATGAGCGTGCTTCGCCTGTAATGCAGCCTTGCACTCCGTCACAGTGCGTGCGTGCATGCATGCGTGTGTGTGTGTGTGTGTGTGCATGCATGCATGGTCTTGTGTGGTTTGCTGCAGGTTTGGATACTAAACATATCTTTTAAAGCCCCCCCCCCCCCCCACTGAAAAATGTTCGCCGGTATAGAAGGGATCTTAGTTTTTTTTTTTTTTTTTTAACCCCTCCCCTCCGAGGTTCAGAGCGGCTGCGTCTCAAAGCATGATTGGACGACACATCGACCACATGTTTCGCACTCTGCTCGAGGGGCATGGGGGTTTTATGTCGAGAGGAAATCTCACCAACCGCAGATTTACATGGTATAATCGGAGAGGATAGCACAGCTTAACTCTCTGTTTCTGCTCTGCTTCACCAGCCTGTTGGCCGCCCGCTGTGTGCCGCCCCCCCCCCGCCGGCTCGCCGTGCATCTGCGGCCCGGTCGCGGTCGCCGCCGCGCTAAGCCCTGTTTGCTGCTTCGCGCGCCGCAGCGGAAGGCGCTCTGTGCATGACCCATACGCACCCCAGGTTTCCTCACTCAGGACTGAGAAACCACTTCCTACCCCGGAGCACCGGCTATTCAGAAGTAAAGTGCATGATTTATGCCGCTCTTGGGGTTTCTCTTAATGTTAAATTCTTCACGTTGCAAAGATTGCAGGCCAGTAATGCGTAAGGTGTGTTGCCCGGCGAGGCCCCTGTGAATCCGGCCACAAGGTCGCCTTTGATACACTTATTCTCACCCTTGTTTTGTTTCTATGGTGACCAGGTTTACTATATCGAGCCTGTTTGGTCATCAGTGTGAAGCACAGAAATATAGATTAGAATTCCCCTGTCAAATCAATTCTGATACTTTTCTAAGGTCACACGTCCTGTTTCCACAGTGAATTTGAGCATCTGTATGACATTTCAGATTTCGCTCTGCTCTTGGCTCCCCCTGAGGGGTGAAGGTGCGGTTAGATGCCTTCACTATCCGTTTTTGTCCCCAGGCCTCCCACGTGGGGGGTGGGGGCCGGAGCAGAATCTGAGGGCCACTGTAACTGCCATGTAGCCACCGGACAGCAGCGGAGCAAGGAAGCCATTACTTAGGACTCTGACATGTGCGGCCGCAAGCTGGCAGCTGCCGATTCGCGCAGCCGAGGGGAGGAAGCCGGCTAACCGCCTCTCCTTATCGGCCGTGCAGGGAGGAATCAGTGGGCTATCACAGGCAGCCACGCAGAGAGAGCCGCTCCGGTGGGGGCGTAGCTGGAGTGCCAATTAATGCCGAATTAGCAGAGATCTCTTTCTCCCTCCCCGGCGGTGATCACTTTCCCATGGCACCTCGTCTTCAGCCTCTCGCTCTCCAAACGCAAACCCCGGCCGGGCGACCACTCACTGCGGCTCAGGGAGACAGGAAGCGGCAACCCTGGGCAGGATGGGGTCACGCACGCTCACACGGGGTCGCCTGGGGTCACTCCCCAAGGAGCCCTGGGGGAGGACGTGTTTGCGACAGCCTGTGCTGGTCGGCAGATGCTAACGGCAAGGTGGCTTGTTGGTGGCGGTGCTGGGACCTAACGTGCTAGCTCCACTGGACCTTATCGATTTACTGCACTAGGAGCAGCATCTCTGAAGTTCTGTGTCTACCAGGGGTATTTGGGGACTTGAACCAGCAGCCCTCTGGTCACGAGTCCATGTCATTTAATAGCATCTAGTGCTGTGAATCATTAAGTTCTGAATGCCAAATGTCATTTTCTGTGCAATGCAGCATGGGCCAGCGGAGGCCCTGCCAGATGCCTGCAGGTGATTGGTTTAGCGCTGTTGATGTTCGTGACGTTTGTCTCCTGGACAGAAGGAAGAAGGGAAGGTCCAGGGCCAGCTGAACCGCTCCGACTCAAGCCAGTACATCCGTGAGCTGAAGGAGCAGATAGCGGAGCTGAAGCAGGAGGTGAGGCCAGCGTGGCGATGGGGTGGCATGTGCGTGTGGGTGCGTGGGTGTCTGAAAGACTGACAGGTAGGGTGTGTAAGATGCAGCGGTCTGAGCTGCCTTTGACCGTGATTCACTGTGCTGCTTGTCTTGGAGTGTGGTACGTGCTACACAATGTGGGTGTTAACTGCGAAAGACGCGTCTCAAACGTGCCTTGGAAGGAAAATGCCTCATCGTGTCATACACTTGCCACATCGGAAGTTTTAATCAAAGGAAATTCACAAAACCCAAAACGGCAGGCCTTAGACATAAGCAGGGGGGAGATGTATGGATTCTGCATTAGTGTGCTGCACGCAGTCCTGACCAGCGGCGACCATAACCAGCGTGACTGACCAGCGTCAGTCATTTAAGTCACTTTGGGGAAAGGTCCTTTGATTGCTTGAGGACCTAGAAGTGACTGTGAAAAGGACAAACCAAGACTGATTGTGTGTTTTTTCTCTCCATGATTTTCCCATTGAAGGTGTAGTTGGCCTTCTCTGTAAACTTCTAAGAAAGTGTGCGAGTGGGTTTGCTGATGGCGAGATGGCTGGCACCTCGCCGGAGCTGCCGGCAGCATAAGCTCGCCTGGCACCGGGCCACCCTCCCCTTCCCCGTGGTGACACCCTCCGCTGTTGCCTGTCTCTTAGTTTGGCTCTTATCAGTCACCCAATCTCTCTCTACTTCTTCAGCCCTTCTTGGAAACCAGTCACATGCAAGCGCTTGCACATTCACCTTCCTGAAGATAGGGATGGTTATTTTTTTCCCCCCATTTACGCTAAACGGACTTCAGAACTATGGCAGCGATCCTGACATTGACTCAGGAGGGAAGACTTCTCAGCGTGTGAGGCTGCCGCTTGAAAGGTGACAAACCCTGTTTCAGCCTTTCCATGACCTGAGAGATGACTTTCAGAGGGTGATGCTCCGTCTCTCTGGGGTTTTGTGGTTGTAGCTGAGCTATTGGAACATTAGAAACCAGCTAGTAACTGTAATTGATCCAAACACATTCATTCAGTGAGGTCAGATGTCACTGTGTTAATGATGCTGTGGGTGATAGTGATTGAGGTTTCAGCAGTAGGTCACCAGTTGGCTTGGGCAGAAGTTCCCGGAGCTTGCAGCCCACAATCCTGACGGTGCTTGGTAAAGACACTGAGACACATTTCATATTTCTCATTTGATGAACTGGGGAATCATAGTTGAGGTGTCTCTCACTATGAGTAGATGTGAAAACGTAAGACAGACCTTTTCAGATTTCTCTTCTGGATTTCTGTCTGACGTCTGTGACTTATTTGAGGATTCTCCGCCATTTTGGCCGCACCTAGTTTTGCTATGAGTGTAGCCATACTGGTTTTATTATGAGCCTAATGTTTTTACATACTGGGGAAGTGCTGCCTTGGATGTTTGGCCCATATAGCTTTGACTGACCAGGTTTCTCCAGCTGGAAAATGGTCGTTTTCTCTTAAAATGCTTCAGTGTCGAAGCGTCGTAGGCTGGTCAGCCTGTGCACACCAGCAGTCCTGGTCAGACGGCAAGTGCCAGCCAGGACGTACCACTCAGAAACCGATTGGTCCTGGTCAGACGGCGAGTGCCAGCCGGGACGTACCACTCAGAAACCGATTGGTCCTGGTCAAGACGGCGAGTGCCAGCCAGGACGTACCACTCAGAAACCGATTGGTCCTGGTCGGATAGCGAGTGCCAGCCGGGACGTACCACTCAGAAGCCGATTGGTCCTGGTCAGACGGCGAGTGCCAGCCGGGACGTACCACTCAGAAACCGATTGGTCCTGATCCAACTATTCTGTACCTTTTTTATTCCCCTTTAATTCATATTTACATTTTGTTCTTTGTTTCCGTTTCCAATAATAAGGCACATTTTATCTGTTGTTTTATTGCCTTCTTCATCGTCATGGTAACAGATGAAGTAAGATGCAGTAGGCCTTGTTTGCATATGGGCAGCTTTACTGTTGATTTTGGTTCCTTGGCTTTGGGGAGCCTAATGCAGCAGTGTGTCCGAGAGTCCCTCATGGGGCTCTGTATGCAGCACGAAAAGGACGGTCATCCAACGGGAGCCGCTCCACTTCCACTGCATCACTGTTTCCCAACCACATCCTTGGGAGCCCACAGTCGCTCCATGTTTTTGCTGCCCACTGTCTCCTGGCAGAAAGACAGTCCGCATTTTTTCTCGAAACGTGGACTTCCTGCTTGTCCCCCGGCACCAGTTCGGGAAACGCTGCTCTGGATCAATGATTTACTGGGGAGGATGCAGTGAGATTTTAACCAGAAGAGAGAAAAGCGCCTTGCGGCTAAATTGAAAAGTAGTAAATCATGCATTGTGTTACGCGTTGTGCCCTATCTCCATGGAGCACTCGGGCTGCGTGGAGACGCTTAGGCTTTCTGGGCCTCGTGGGGGCCTCAGGCGGCCCGGGGGGGGGTCGGGGGTGCTTGCGAAAGCTGGATCTGATAGGCGGCACTCGTCGAACGGGGGGGGCCCACGTCCTTCTGCCGGTGCTGATTTAAGTGGTTAGAGTGGCCCGGGGGGAACCCGTGAGGAGATAAGATAGCGCTCGCCGAGACGCCTTGTGGTTACGCTGCCACCTTGACTCTCAGCCGCCCCACCCTGCAACCCACTACCTGTTTCTGAAGCCGGGAGCCTGGCTCTGACCTCCCGTGGGCCTGCTGCCTGCAGTGGAGCACTTCTGCACCGGAGAAGATGGTCTTGGCATCAGTGCCCCCCCGCACCTCCTCCCGTCTCCATGTAGGCATGCAGCCCCCATTTCCTGTCACACACCTGAAGCAATGGGCCTCTGGCTGTCCAGGTCTTCAGTAGACTGGGGTACCGATTCAGGCTCTGTGTCTCTCTCCATTTCCGCCACGGCCTACACAGCGACGCACTCTTGTAGTACTGTGCACCGCGTCGGGCCGAGAAGCACAGCGGCAGGCGGCTGGGCCGGCTGGACCTGACGTTCCCGAGCGAGGCCGTAATGGCTGGCACAGCCGTGGGGGCCCCGCGGCAGGTCTGCCCTCCATAACACCATGTCACACCCGCCGTGTGCTCTTCCTTTTTGAATCCTCCCCGTTCATCGCTCTGCTTCCTGCCCTGTGAGCAACGCCCTCGTTATGCTAAACACGCTCTCCCCTTCTCCAGACTGTGGAATTAACCCATCAGTGAAACTCCTGCGGTTAACATTTAGGGCACTTTAGGGCACATTAGGGCACATTGGTGCTGCACTGGACCCAGAACCCCCGGCCGGCAACAGGCCCTAGACTAGTTCTGTCGTCGTGTGTTGCGATCATTGCTGTTCATACTCCCTGTGTGTGGCCTAACTCACTGAGCCTGTTCTGTGCCCAGTAAGTCTTCTCGGGCTAAAGGCACATACCGGAAGAGCTTGGGATCTGAAGAGCGGACCCTGTGTCCAGAACTAAGAGCGAAATCGCTCGCTCATACTTGCTGCATTATGACAGTTGCCACATAGCAGATTTGCATGTTCAGTTATGAAATGATGCTCCGTGCTGGAGTGGAAGTGAAAGATACTCAAGGTGGAGCTTCTGCAGACACACAAATGGTACCTGACGAGTAAAAGCGGCCCACAAGGCAGAGCAGCATCCGTTCCAGTGTCAGAAATAGAGCCAAGGTCTGCTAGCGGAGGCTTGTCAGCCAGCGCCAGCTCTCTGCATTTGGGCCGGCCAGGCCGAGGTATTTCAGAGTCGAAGTTCAAGGTGTCAGGGAAAAAAAGTCAAAGGCGATCGGATGTTTTGCGGCTTCCATGCGCTGCTAATTTCAATCACATACCTTCTAAAGAGGCCTGGCGCTGCCCCAAGCAAAAGCCGACTGTCTAATCTGAGACGATGGAGACGTGAAGGTGCAGTGTCCGCAATGGCTTTTTTTTTCTTTTCTTTTCTTTCAGTCGTTTGGTTTCCTGTTCTGACTCACAAATAAACCAGTGAGTTTGTTTGTCACGTTTACACTTGAACCCCTTCAGCTCTGATTAAGTCTCCGTTTTCTACTCTTCTCCTCTTGAACCCCCGTCCACTGTTTAATGTACGTCAATATTTTTTTCTTGAAAGGGGAGCTCCAAAGTGCCTCGGATAAAGCGTCAGCTCCGCACTGCTGAGCTCATTAAGCGATGAGCTGATGGCGAAGGCTCTTTCCCATCACGCTGCAGTACTTGTAGCTTGTGCGTTTGGCTCAAGCGAGATTTGGGTTTACACAGACAGACTGAGATGCAAGGGTACCAGGCATCAGTGTTTGCACCAGCCTGCTGGCGTGATCCCCGGCCGTGCCATGTGTGTGAGTTTCACGCCTAGGATGGCATCTCTAAATCAGAGATGTTAAATGGAGGCGCTGTGCATGCAAAGCTCAAAATGGCGCTTGTGAGTCCTATAGCCAGTCAGAGCTATAGGCTTGATTTAGCCCTGAGTCTCCCACCAAAGGTAATGACTAATGACTATGGTCTCAGACGCAGCGTGAATTTCTGGATGGCGTGCATGTGCTTCAGTAAAGGTGCTTCAGAGTATTTGTGCTGGTGGGGGGGGGGTTAATGGTGGAGTCTGTCATGAACACCCAAACTGCTGTTCTCACTGCACCCTCCCTCCCCCCCCCCCCCCCCCCCCCCCCCCCCC
>JAODKL010000044.1:2196246-2209323 GCA_026780765.1 Petrocephalus schoutedeni
TGGAGCCCGTCCCTCTCCGGCTGGGTCAGTGGGCTGGAGCCCGTCCCTCTCCGGCTGGGTCAGTGGGCTGGAGCCCGTCCCTCTCCGGCTGGGTCAGTGGGCTGGAGCCCGCCCCTCTCCGGCTGGGTCAGTGGGCTGGAGCCCGCCCCTTGCCGGCTGGATTCGATATCTCACCTCCATGCTGGATTTTCTTCCTTTAAATCTTTCTTTACACTGGTAGACATGATTTCTCAATCGGCCCTTCTGTTTTTTGGGTGAGTTTGCCAGGTTAAAACAAATAATTACATTTAATTTATTTAGAGGTCACTTTTTTATCTGAAGCGCTGTACATAGAGAAGCAGGCTCAGCCAGCCTCTGGAGTGATTGGGGGTTAAGAGCCTTACTCAAGGGCCTAGCAGTAATATTATTCTCCCAACCCTGGGATTTGAACTGACACCCTTCCGATCACAAGCACAGCATCCTAACCCGCTGAGCCACAAAATGTCCCCAGTGAGTGGTGCTGAATTTTAGCCACCTGGCCGCTGAGGTGCGCTGCTGTGTCCTTCTCCGCAGAGGCCAAGGCCAGCCCGCCCGCCTGCACTGTCACAGTGGGCAGCCAGCCGCTCCCCAACATGACCCCCGAGATGCAGCTGCAGGTGAGGCCCGGCCGGCCTCCTGTCCCGTGCCGAATGCTGACGGAGCCCGGTGCCATCCACCCCACCCTGTCCCTCTGCTCTAGGTTCTGCAGTCGGGCCTCCACACATTTGATTTGATCGAGAGCGTCCTGGTGCGCATCGAGGAGATTGTGGAGGAGAGGCTGTGACCGGCCCTCATCCCCACGGGCCTTTCCTACTCACCCTCCTGGCTGCAGTGATCATGTTTGAGTGGCTTATTTATGGAATAGCATCTCTGTTAATTGTAGGAGCTTTGCAATTGCTACACATTTCCTTATGTTTGCACGCAGGTGCTTAGATGCCAAGAATTGTTGGTTTTTATAAAACACCTAATTTTAAAATAAAATCCAGCCTTTTCTAACTGTAATGGACTTTCCTTTCCACTATGGCAGTTTTAATCAGACTCCAGGCCACGCCCCTCTGCCCCACCTTCACACGGCTCAGTGGCATTGCTCCTGGTAACCTGATGCCTCCCATGGTGATGAGGCCGGGCCTACCGGGTGCCTGGAGGCCACATGTCGCACGAAGGGGAAGCCAGCTTCATTATTGCCGACATGCGAGTCCCTTTAAATGAAAGGGGACTGCGTATTGTACCAGGCTGAGTAGATGGGTTGTGGGTGGTTCTTACCGGTATGAATAGCTATAATACAGGCATATTAATGCATCGGCCAAATCTATATATCAGCCTGCTGTGAAGGTGCACATTATGCATTCACGTCTGCTTGAATGTGTCGCTGGTAGTGATGGTGACAACCAATTAAACACGGATTGTATGGCGCTCATTAAAGCACACAGTCACTATGGGCTGCGGACGCACGGATTTCGGCGTCTGTGGTGCGGCGGTAATGCGGGATGCCGGCGATGAGCACGTCACCCCTTAACGTGGCCTAGGGCCCCGGGGGACCCAGCAGCTGGGAGGGCCAGCCTCTCCACAGAAATGCGACCCAGCCTTTATTCATTTTTGTTTTCCTCTGGGTTGGGGGGGAGGGCAGAACCTTCCCATGCAGGTTGCCCCCGGGCACCGCAGGACTCACCACTTAACACAAGCGGCGGTTTCTGCTTTTTACCCCGATTATTAAACATTTCCCAAACAACGCAACAAATGTCCAGATCCACACTGTGACTTAGCAACCGTTTGTCATTCATTTGCTGACCCTCTATAAGTAATTCATAAATGCCTCAGTATAATCCCACATGATGACTGTATGATTCAAGGTGATGTGTTTTGCTTGCCTGTGCCAGTGGTGGGGGCAGGCCATGTTTTTATTTTCAGAAAACCAGACCTAGATATCGCTTGACAAATTGCTCTTTGAAATAATTCATTTTAGATGATAATACTAAATATTCCAGAAGAAATGTATCATTATTTAGTCAATTTTGAGGACTCCAAACAAAAACAACTAGAGGAAAAATATACATGTATGCAAATTTAATATGACGTTGGAACATAAAGACAATCAGAAACCAATTAAAGTTTCATTTTTTTAATACACTATTATTGTTCTTGACATGATAAACTCATTTCTGCCAGAAAAAAAATTCAACACAACAGTGAACAAATGAGAGACTATTTTGAGCTTCAATCCAATTTTTTGCAATTTAATCTTTATATAAATTAATATTAATTTAAATAAATTAACCTCATTTCATTTTTAAATACCTCGAAGCTTTAGTTATTAATGGCAGCTCAGGACTTACAGTCTTTTTTAAAGACAATTCATTATTTAAATGAGTTCTTGTATTACATAGTACCCACGGTGCATATCCGCAACTGGAGCCCAGGGTTCCGTGCCAATAGAGCCTGGGGCGCCAGTGTGTGTGTGTGCGTGTGTGTGTGTTGCCGTGTCGCGATGTGTCGCGGTCTGTGTTGCCGGGTGTGTGCATGTCGCGATGTGTCACGGTCTATGTTGCCGGGCGTGTGCATGTCGCGATGTGTCACGTTGTGTCACGGTCTATGTTGCCGTATGTGTAAATGTCGCGACGTGTGTCGCGGTGTCGCGGCGTGTGTCGCGGTATGGCAGGGGGCTTCTATCACTATCTAAGTATCTGTGAAAACTCTGCCTCTTAGCTAAACACTTGACAACCTCTAAGAGTTTAATTTGGCTGTTTTCCTCTGAGAACCACACGTTTTATTTTTCCTTAAATACTACAGTGAATGTAAACCAACAGATTTAAACGACACATTCTTTCATTTCCCGATGAAACGCATCCGGGAAACCGCTGCATTGGACGGGGGGGGGGCATGTCACACACTTTTCGATGGCAATTAAGTCAAAGCAACACCAAGTAAACAGCTAAACATACAAAAAATGCACATGCAACAAGCTCCTTTAGTGGCCAGTGCTGGCTGGCAGGATTCCTGTAAGAAGACGGGGTGCAGCGACTGGCTCTTACTCTAAGGTCCGTCAGAAAGCGAACAAAAGCTCCAGAGAAAACCAAAACGGATCTGTCCACTGCTATTCCAGGGTGCTAGACGGGAGAGAGGCCACGCCCCCGGAGCTGGGCGGGGCCCCGAAGCTGGGCGGGGCCCCAAAGGTGGGCGGGGCCCTCGGGGGCCGGGCCACCGCCCACTTCAGTGATGCGTCTCCAGCTCCACGATGGTCCACTCGCCCTGCGGGGAGGCGGCGTCCTCCGGGGAGAAGCTGGTCACCGTGATGCTGGTGGTGGAGTCCTCCAGCGGCGAGATAAGCTCCGCCCACCGCTTGAACGTCTCCGGCTCGGCGGGCGGGGCGGGGCGGCAGTCACGTGACAGCGCCAGCGTCTGCTTGATCAGGTACTGCGCCAGGTTGAGGTCCTCGGGCACGCAGGTGATGATGCCCAGGCTGGAGTCGTGGTCGGAGAGCAGCTGTCGGAGCAGCGTCCAGTCGCGCTCCGCGAAGCGCCTGCTCACGGCGTCCTCCGGGTCCGCGGGCCGCCGCGCCTCCTCCTCCTCCTCCTCCTCCTCCGGCTTCCGCTCAAAGGCTTCCCCCGTGTCCGTCTCATAAATGGGGGAGAGCACTTTGGACGGGCGCCGCTCAAAATTGCCGCTTTGATCCCGTTTCTCACAATCATCTAAGTCCCCTGGAAGCAATTGACAATACTACACAATGTCAGAGCCACTGCGGTCGCCCGTGAACGCGTTTAAAATGCGTCACAGAGCGCCGGATGGGACCCCCACAAGCGGGAGCGTCACCCTCAGCACCCTTAGGAACCGAGTCCACTTTGCATTGCGAGGGTTTCGTGGTCAACGTCAGCAAACCGGACCAGAGGTCAGTCCTCTTTCCACTTACGGGTTTGGCTTAGCCTGGTCTGGCCATTTATTGTGGCGTTTCAAATAGGAAGAAAAACCTAAGGTGATTACAGAGTTCAGTCTGTAGGGGGCGCTACAGGACGCCGCAGGATTCTGCGGATGCTTTGCGTCGTTGTAAATACTAAAGACCGCGAAGAAAACAGGTGCCAGTGGACTGCATTGCCCTAAAGGTGCATACAGAGAGTAAGTCTGGGTGTCTCTTTCTTCAGCCACTTCGTGGTACTCTGAGGATTTGTGCTTTTTTCCCCCCAAACGTGAAGCTTAAAGCACAATCGCCATTTCAGAAGAAATAAAGCGATCGTGATTCGGGCGAAGAGGACGGGCGGTATGAAAGGGCAGGGGCGCGTCCGCATTACCACGGCGTGGCCGAAAAAAGAGACGCCGCAGAACCCGTCTAAAGCACGTCACATGTTACACGCTTTAAGCACCACGAATGAGTCGTGAAATAAAACGGGGAAAAAACAGAAGTACCGCATTCCGTGAAAACTGCTGCGCTTGGAGATGGTCGCCTACTGACTGCAGCAAACCAAGGAAAGGGGGATGAGGGAAGGGAAATGGCCAACAGAGGACGGACGGCACACAGAACCGCACGGGGGTCTAAGCTACGGCGGACGCATGTGGCTGCCTGGGGGCTCGGATGCAACAGGGAGCAGAAACGGCACAAGTCGGCATGCAGGACGGACAGAGAGCGCGCGGGCCGGCCGTGCGGGAGCGCGCCGGGCGCGTGCGCGCGCGTCCGCTTCGGCTCGGCTTAGCGCACACAGACCTCGTTACTTGCATAAACAGAGTTCTTTAAGAAGTACAAAGTACATTTATTTTATTTATCCCTTTTTATTCGACTCCTTTCCCAGGACATTCGCTGCAGTGCAGGACTGACTGTCATGGCGTGTATTAAAAACAAATGTGCAAATCTTTTAAATGCTTCGTGTGGTACATCAAAGTGCATTTGTAAGCCTTTCGCAAGACGGCTCTGCCTCGGCCAGACGCGCAGCATGCAAGCAGATTCCCGTAGGAAGGACAGAGCGACACATTTCACACATTTGCAACCGTTATTTAATCTTTTAAGCGATTCAAGTCTCTCCAGAAAAAAGGTAGTTGAGTCTCAGCGAGGATTATTCAGGAGGATTAACGCCTCCTGCTCTGTCGGCGGCCCCATTTTAAACGGACGGCGGCTTAACGACGCCACAGTGTCGCTAAAAACAGCTACGCTCAAAGAATATATTTCTCGCCTTGTAAAATAAGGAATGAGGACTTTGTCTTTTATGCACGCATTGTGCCACTCTTTATGTGAAATGCACGGGCGAGCAACCAGTGATACATTCTAGCATTCCTATGGAACTGGAGAGGCGGCCTTTGGTCCGTGAGGGCCATGGGGCTAAGCTAAGCCTGAGGTGTGGTGGACGGGCCGCTTAAGGGAGCTTGTGTCATGCGGAAGATGGACTCTTTCTTGTTTAGGAGCCTCACAGAAAGCCCAGGTCCTAAGATTGTACGTTACCTGCTGGGGAAGACGACTGGAGCTGACACAGTTCCAGCTGCGATTCCTTTTTCCCGTCTGTGGGTTCGAGTGCCGCGTTCTTGTGCGGGGAGCCGTCTTTGTATTGCTCGCTGCGCTGGAGGTCCAGGTGTCGGGGTCTCTCCTGCGGCCGGAGCTCGGGCCCCACGCCCCCTACAGGCCTGCTGCAGTTCTGCCCCTCCTGCGGAAGCTCCCTGTCCTCTTTCGGGCCACTTCCCAGGGCAGGCGGCATGCGTTCGCACTTCCCCGGCTGGTCAGGAGAGTCACACACGCGGCTCATCGGCTCATCGGACGCAGCATCGAAAACGTCAGCAGGCGCGGCGTCGCGGGGTCGGCGGGGGGGCGTCTGCCCTCCCACCTCCTCAGATCCCAGCTCCTCGCACTCATCCACCGACAGCAGGACGGAGCGGCGGAAGTTGGAGGCGGAGGGGTAAGTGGGGACGTCGTTGTCCGCCTCGCCAATATCCTCGAAGGCCAGGTTGACGATTCCCTGGAACTGGCGTGGGGAGAGGTCAGCGGCCGGCTGGGCCGGCTCCGTGCGAACCTCCACCTCCGACCTCTCGTCCTCCGTCTCCTCCTCTTCCTCCTCTTCCTCAGAGGAAAAGAGCTGGTGATCTGGGACGTTGCGCAGAGTGAGGCTGAGGGCATCAGCGTTCCTCTCGCAGGCCTCCTTCTCGGCGGGGGCTTCCTCGCGCCGCGGCCAGGAGCGCGGCCTGCGACGGGCCACCTCCTCCTCGCTGGTGGAGTGGCCGTGGAAGGGGTCCGGCGCGTCGCGGGCCCTGAGGCGGGGCTCCACCCTCAGCGCCGTCTCGTACACCTTCAGCTCCTCCGGGGTGCTGGTGTCGCTGCTGCTCCGGCCCAGGAAGTCATGGCACAGGACGGTGCCGCACTTGGAGACGCCGCGCTCGTTGGAGCCGTCGTCGTCCTGAGAGCCGCCGGCGTCGTAGTCCTCCGAGCGCGGCTTGATGTCGTCCGAGGAGGTGGTGGCAGCACTGGCGGACTCCGACTCGGGGCTCGCCTGCCGGTGGGAGCCGTTCCACGGGTCCTCTGCTGGCGTCTGGGGCCCCGCCGGGCTGCCCGGCATCCTGGCCGGCTCGGTGGCCTTGGGTGGGTTAGCGGCACCCGGCAGCATGGCAGGGCCCAGCGTTGGGGCAGCCGCTTTCCAGCCACCGGCATCCGTGCGCGCAGAGTGATTCTCTGCTCCAGCTTTCCTCTGGTTTTCTGCCCCCCCGCCAGAATGCCGAGCCTTACCTGGACGGCCAGAGGTCTCCCCAGAATGGTCTGACCCTAATGTGGCCACATCGGGCTTCCGGTGTATTCCGGCACGAGCCGGAGACTTCTCTGCCTGCTCCTCGGTTGTGGGCCTGTGGGGGTTGGGACTTGTTAGCTTGCCAGCCAGGCTCCTATGGCTGGACGTCTCCTTCCCTCTGGCTGAGTGCCTCTTGAGCCCGGGGGAGGCCTGAGAAGCTGACTTGGGTGACCCCTTTGGGGTGGGAGACTCGGCGACGGCCTTCTGCCGCGGGGAGCTCTTCCCTCCGGCGAGCGGCACTGGTTTGGCGGCAGCCGCCTTTGCCTGCTTCCCATTGGCAGTCATCATGGCGGCCGGAGAAGCCTTGGCGGGCTTCCTTTTGGAAGCGTCGCTGGCTGCCCCGTCCCCGGCCGAGGGCTTGGGGATCTCCTCTTTCCGCGGGGATGTGGGCTTTCGCGTGCTGCCAGCTGGGGTGGGCCTGGGACCTGCATTCAGAAAAATCGATCAGTTTTATGTGCATGCAGAGAAACGCACCTCGTTAGCTTGATTGGCCTTCTACCTAATTCCTCCGTTAGCAGGAGACTGGCACATGGTCGTTGGTGATGCTTGGAATGTCGGGTGAGTGGTGATGGGCCTAACCTAAGGTCTCTCCTGGGTTGGTGGGTGTGCCTCGTCCTTTTGGTTCTGCTTTCGAACCCGGAGCCGCTGTAGAGGGGCGGCCTGAGGCTGCGGGTTTGGCCTTGCTGGCCTCCTTCGTGCTGGTCCGGCTTGTCGGGCTGTGGGAATAAATAGCATCGCATTGTGCTAGTGGCAGGCCACCGTCTTGCAGTTCTGAGTTTTTACCACTGTGGGGCAGCCAAGTCAGCCTTCCCATTGGTCTGATTCTACTCAAATGCAGGTTCTGAACCTGGGAGTCCATTCTTTACCTGTTAGCCTTGGCAGTATCGGAGGGTTTGCGTAGTGTCTTGGTCACGGGGGATCGAGGTGACACCTTGGCAGCAGCCTTTGACCGCTGTCCTGAAATGAAGCATAAGAGATCCATTTTAGAGGCCCTTGGGGGCCCACAGTCAGGCCACGTTTTGGCTCCCTCTCAGTCTACATCTACGTACAGTCTTGTTTGGTAATGCATTTCAATCAGCAGTAAGAGGCTCCACGTTGTTGTCAGCTAACGTTACCCGTTACACGTAAGGCGAGAATCTCTTGGGCTGCGTAATGTAAGTACTGTGATGTAAAGATACGCAGCGCGGAAGCTCAGATAGCTGCCACTACATAATGCTATTAACACTTCGGCTCATAAGCAGCGTACTGCATTCACTAAGGAAAAAATAACCCGGTCTGTTTTTCTTTTATTAACGAATTACACTTTACATAACATTTTTTTTTTCTTTAGTGAATGCATGACGCTTCCGTCGACTCACGTTATCCCCACAACAAGGGTCATTATTCTGGCATTTTCAGTGGCGTAACCAGGAACTTGTATATTATAGTGTTTTTTGCTCAAGCAGTGATCGACAGCAGTCGGTGTTTTATGACTGACTTACTACGCTGCACATTAATGCCCAGAAGTGATTTTCTCTTTTAATGAAATGTATTGATCTGCTGGGCTGAAAGAGGCACTTAGCCACACAAACACGGAGTGCAGCTGCTGGTGTTCAATAGGTCAGTTTGCTAAAGAAAAAAATAAATCAGTCCACATGCAAATATTGTAAAAAGGATTTTCGCGATACGGGGATCATCAGTATCACTGGGTCCGCATTGGGTTTCTGAGCAGGAAGGAGTCTTTCTCTGTGACGTGCACTGTCCCCAAGCCAGCATCCATAAATACGGCCTGCCAGTTCTCACCATCGGGTGAGAGTCATCGGCAGTGATAAAACGGTTGTTGTGGACAGGGGAGTGAATGTGGATGGCCCATTCAGAAATAATGATGTATGATAAAGTGGCTTGCGGTAGCTTGCTGGCCGGGCGGGTGCTTGGGCCAATTTACTGGGCAATCGGCCCCATCTGGGAAGCTCGCAATAGGTCAGTGGGACAATGGATTCACCCGTATCCCCCCGGCCCACAAAAGAGAGAGGTCAGAGCCCAGGGGCTATTAAACCCTGAGAGGCCTGTATGCTTCTGTCTGACCCTTAGGCTGTCCCTGCTCTCTCGTGGCTATGGTGTGGCTTGGGCCGTACAAGCGTGAATTCAGAGAACCAAGGCATTTCGTGCTGGGATCCCATTGAAATACCCCCCCCCCCCCCCCCCCCCCCCCCCCCCCCCACACATACACTGGCGCGTTTTTAATGGGGCTGATTTTAGCTTCTAACGGCAATTCTTAGCGGCCCTTGGAAAATGTGGCAGAAATGGAAGCCACACCCCCGTAGCGGATTAAAGGAAAGCAGATGCAGTGAGTCTTCCAAACCTGGGGTGGCGCTGCGGGGGCTGCTGGAGTTGTTCTCAGGTGAGACGCTGCCGGACGTGGGGGTGCTGAGGGGGGGCGGGCCGTCCACTCCCTGCGGAGACTCCGACTTTTTAGGCTTGGACTTGGCTTGCGCTGTAGCAGAGCTGGCCAGTGCTTTGGGCTTCGTCCCGTTGGGCTTCGTTCCGTTGGGCTTCCTCTCCTTGCTTGCGTTGGTCTCTCGGGGTGGGGTGATGGCGGTTCCCCCCGCAGCTGCATTCTCTCGCCGGGGGGAATCTGACTTGGGGGAACCGTTGAGTTCTGCCTTAGGTCTGGCAGCCATCTTTGCCTTTCCGGCAGTGTCCCCAGGTTTGGGTGACCGGGTCTTGTCCTTGCCGTCCCTCCCGTGGGCCGCCTCGGCGTCGTAGACCGCCTGTGCCGACACGGCGGTTTGTATGGGTCCTCCTAACCCGTCGGATTTCATGGTCCCCCAGAACCGGGGGAGCGGGCCGCTGTGGGCACCCTAGGGGCCTGAGTGCGGGAGTCTCAGAGGCAGCCACTGGGTGGTGCTGTTCATTCCACACTGTTGGGGGGGCAGTATTACACATTAGGGGAGGTCGTAACAGACACATAACTCTTCCATTCATGCCATTCCCACCCCCACCTCCCCCCTCCCCTCGTGGCGTGGAGGGCTCCTAGGAGGGCCAGTGGGCTTTGCTCTCTGGAAAACAGGCTTTCACCTGAAGCTTCTGACAAACCGCGTCAGCGAGGGGTCCAGTGCGAAGCAGGACGGTCAGTCCCAGCAGCCATTGGGGATTAAGGGCTTTGCTCCAGGGCCTAATGGTGACTCTGCTGATGCCGGGATCTGAACTGGTGACCTTCTGATTACAGGTGCGTCACCCCGACACGCTGAGCCTCGCTGTCACGGTTTCCCGGTCTTATGCGGGGGGCGGTACATGGCGCCTATGGCTGACTGCGGCGGTTCCCTGCGGGCCCGTCCGGCCACGGCCCGGAGGACTTCGGCGTCGTGCGTTTTCACCTGCCTGCGAGTCTTGGGAGACGTGGGGCTCCTCCACGAGCCTCTGCGGGTGAGATCACGCGTGCTGCCGTTAGGGGGGGCCAAGAACACCCCGGCATTCCCCCTGCTCTTTGGGGCTGCGGCCGCCCCAGCCCCCCCCCTCCAGCACACGCCCTAGCGTCGTGCGTGGAGCCAGTCCACAAGCAAGCACCGGCTTAATCTCTGCCGGCGCTCCTTTTCTGCAGGGATGACTGGCACCAGCAGGAGCAGACGGAGCCTCCTGGAGGACGGCGCCGGCCACCAGGGTGTCCCCGAGCAGCGGCCGGAATCCGGAAAGCGCAATCCTGCGTGCCGTGTGAATACGCCATCGCAGGCACAGAGGACGTCTCATCTCAGAAGCGGGCGTGTAAATAATTCACATTTCACGTCGATATGCGGCACATCTCGGCACCGGATTAGCATCCCGCCCCCGAAGACTGGGCCGGCTTAGGGAATAATAGAATAATGAGGCTGTTGCCGGTGACAACGTGCCGGCCGCACAATGGAGGGGCTGCCGGTTGCCCCGGGTGGCTTCTGAGCCCATCGCCCTGCCGTGGGGGGAGTAAGCCCTCCTTCACGCTCCCAGGCCCCCTTTCAGCGAAGCTGGCCCAGCATCCTCCACGCCAGCCCCGTGAAAACCCACACTGACAGCCCGAATCGTCCTTGCTAACGTGAGAGAGAGGGAAGGGGGGGGGGGGCGGAGAGGGGGAAACGGAGCTGATGGAGCGAGAGATTCTCTAAGCACGCATACACACAACACGCTCCCATCCCACGCTAGGCACCTACCCGCTCGGGTTACCTGCCCGGCTCTCCGAGGGACACGGCGCCATCTCCCCGCATGGCCGACAGCGCAGAGGCTCCAGAGAAGCGAGTATCCTGCCTGCTTCTCACGCCTTATAGACTGGCAGTGGCAGAGGGAGGGAGAGAGAGGGGGAGAGGGAGGGAGAGAGAGAGGGAGAAATGCAGGAGCGAATCAGCAGCTGCTCGGAGGCCTGTCTCCATGGCGACGGATCATTATTCCCCCCTGAATCTTCTTACTCCCTAAGCTCACTCCAGTGATGTCATAGCTGAGATTGAAGGCTGCTTAGGCTCCGCCTCTCGCGGCTGTTTATAAGCGCAGCAGGCTGCGGGGTCCGTGAGAGTGAGAAGAAAGCACTCGATATATTTCAGGAATGCCTCCGAGTGCCTTGGCGCCTTTGCCCCCCCCCGGCGGAAATGCTGTGGATGGGAACCGCAGCCACGCGTCTGATCCCAACGCAGAGGCCTTGGCCCGCTTGCCAGAGCTGCCGGGCCGCCCCGTTTGCAGGGAGGGTCCCATCGATGTCTGCCTGGAAAAACATTTGGAAAAAGCCGCTTGGCCCATAATGATGCCCCCCCCAAATGAGGTGTAAGGCGAGCCGGCCGGTCGGGGGGGCCACATCGGGCCCGATCAGTCATGCTCCTCAGCGTGGCTGCCAGAACCCCTCCCGTCGGCTTTAGCCGAGGTATTGGGGGGGGGGGGAGCATTCCTCCCCATTAGCCCCCCAGTAACCTCCCCCATCTTCATCACCAGCTAGGTTGCCCATGGCAACAGAAGCTGAGTTCCAGCTATTCACGTTAGGCTGGATATTGACCTCTGATAGTCGACCTCTGATAGTGCCCGCAGCGTTACGCGCCAGAGGAGTGTCACGCTGATGCAGAGGTGTTTCTGCCAGCTGAACAGAGACGTGTTGCCTTACAGGTGCATGTCAGGGCCACCGCTGGACAGGGAAGCACACGGCTGGATTGACACTGGCCACCACATCGTCATGGGGTCGGTCCCCCCCCCCTCAGGACCGCAGGAGCTCCCTCTCAGCTGGAGGCATCTGCCCCCTTGGGGAGTCTCCTCTTCCGCGGTGCTCTTTGGAGATGTGAGATACCACCCGTGTGATTCTGTCTGTTCATCTTTGTCTTGTCTTTTTGAATATTCAGTTCACCACAAAGGAGGCTGAATTTGTTGGATTTTTTGGGGGGGGGCACCTTAACATTTTGTTTTGACATATTTTACTCCTCTTTTTTTGGCAGATTTGAAACTCAGGGCTCTGTTTGATGTTCCTTTCCCGTTATGAAATCACAAGATGAGCATTATTGCTCCCGCCAGAACGTTACTCCTGTCTGTACTCCCGTAAAATAACCCTGGAATATGAGAGACGTCAAAGCCGGCCTGTCCTTGGTGGGTCCAGGAGAAGCTGGAAGTTCTCGGAATCTGCTTTGACGTCATTTCGGCCCTGAGCTGGAGCAGCCAGGGGAAAACCAGGCCTTCCCGGTTACGGTCCTGAATTCCCCGTCAGTTCCCTTTTATATCTAGTTTGCGGGCATCAGCGAGGGGAGAGAAAGCCAGTGCGTGTGTCTGGGGATCCACAGCATCAGAAGGGTGTTACACAGTGAGAATATTTGCCACATGATGACTTTGGATGGCATGGCAGAGCAGCTCAGTAGGTCATTCTGAGGCTCCATGGCGGTTTTCCTTTGCTCTGTGTGTTCAGATCTGCTCCAGGAGCGAATCGGTGGCTCTCGTCCTTATTGTGTGGCGTGTCTCCTTCTGCGGGCTTCCGGTGACGCGGCATGGATCACCGCAGCAGTCTTAATCGGATCAGCTGTGGCTAAATCCAGACGGATGTATGCGGTGCAGCTAACGCGGTTACTGCAGCCTCCCGTCCCCGAAATCAGCGCTATGTTTTGACGGAAGCTTCTCTGCAATGCCGGGCTCTGTGACAGGGGTGGGGGAGCAGTTGAATAAACCAACCCCCCCCCAGAGTCCCATCCTTTCACAGCTTGCCCTGACTCACCGAAGGCTGCCGCCCACAGCCGAATCAGCACACGACTGGCATCACGCCGCCAAAGCCGCGAGGTCGCCAGGACCCGCCGGAGCAGGTTGCTGCGGATACCGGCATCTCTGCTCTCCGTCTGAGCAGATGTGA
>JAODKL010000044.1:2228432-2238753 GCA_026780765.1 Petrocephalus schoutedeni
TTCGCTCTAGACCTTTAAAAGCCACATCATGCCACTTGGGTGAACTTGGCAAGCTGGTGATGTTGCTTTGTACTGGTTGGTGTACAGCTCAGAATCGGTAACGAAACGCTAGTCTTCAGATTTAATTCATTCCTCTGTCTACATTATAATGGAGTAGATAAGACCTGGAATGTTGGAATCCTTCAATCAATACTTTACTATAAGTGAGCACTACCACAAACGAGGTTTTTAAGAGAAAATGCCAAAATCTTCCAACGGATAGTCCACTGACTTGAACAACTGCAGTTTTTAAATTACACTTGAGGAGTTAATTTGTAAAATATGGATACGCGAGTTGTGAAAAGAAATCAGTAGTCAGTTTATTTTTTGCGGTGTTGAGACAATGTTGCAGTTCTTATCCAACGGGAAAACGAACAAAAATACGGTAAGTGCTGATCAATCAGCTTCAATTGCACAAAAGATCGAAGTGATAGAATGTGGCCGTTTGCTTGCCTGGCAGCAAGATGGTGATTTCTGAAAAATGCGTGCTTATTCTTTTAGACTGTTATTTTCATACTTGCCTATTTATTATTCTAAACTGTGGTTTTGTTTTAAGGAGGTGTTATTATCGTAACTTAATCCATTAAAAAAATATTGTGATAGTGTGCCGCAGTTGTTGCGTTGGTAGCCTGTGGGATAGGCTCTGGCCCCGGGATAGGCTCTGGCCCCGGGATAGGCTCTGGACCAGGGATAGGCTCTGGACCCGGGATAGGCTCTGGCCCCGGGATAGGCTCTGGCCCCGGGATAGACTCTGGACCCGGGACAGGCTCTGGCCCCGGGATAGGCTCTGGCCCCGGGATAGGCTCTGGCCCCGGGATAGGCTCTGGCCCCGGGACAGGCTCTGGCCCCGGGATAGGCTCTGGCCCCGGGATAGGATCTGGACCCGGGACAGACTCTGGCCCCCGCATAGGGCAAATGCAGGAGCGAAAGGTGCCCGAACGCCGCAGGCCAAATAAAACACGCAGCGGCTGTCGCCTGCATTCCACATGCAGTTAAATAAAATGTCACACACACGAAGGGAGGCGAGGCCAGCGCATCCCATAAATCTGCCGATTTGTGCGCAGTAACGGTTTTAGCAGAGAGCGGCCCAGACTGGCCACCAGGGAGCGTCTGCGTCGGAAGCCCCGCGAAGGAGAATGGCGAGCAGATTGTCTGCCATAAACGGACAACAGGTCGCTTTCACAGCCGAGGAAACATCTTAAGTCTCAGGAATCCGACTGGATATTTTCAATATCTAGAGATATTTAGGACATTTACAGAAAGAATAGGGCTGAGGTACCGCGAATATGCGCGTAAACCCGTCGAAACTGCAGCCAAATCAGTGTCTCGGAGTCTGTGAGAAAAAGTGCCAGTAAAAACGGCTCGTATTTAATTGGATTTATTTGAAGAAATATGGGGCTGCAACATTATCCATTACCTTCCTTCGTATAGCTGAGGGCGCAGTTTGGAACACCTGCGACCCATTGGAACACCGTATATTAAACCAGACTTATCTGTTTATATGAACCAGAAACGGAGAGAAAAATGTGCATAAACATGGCGCAATTTGTATGTAGTACAAGTTGTATTCCAGTAATTCATCTGAATGCCAAATTCTCCCTGATAATATTACCGGCCATAGCAGTGTTTTAGGGAGAAATGGTTCTTTATTGATTTTGTATTACGAAGCACAATGGATATCTCTGTGGTTTTATGTCCAAGATCACTGCTTAGATATAATAATTTTACTGCCCTCGTCTTTCTAAACTTGAGAGACCGTCCTACAAAATGCTATGTTAAAATATAGAATTATGAGTTTTATTATGTCGGGGAACATTCTCATTAATTGTCAATTAAATAAAATACTTGTTATAGAGTAAACTAAATACTGCTTGCAATTTCCGCAACTCTGCCACAAGGGGGCAGCGGTCTCTATAACCAACAGGTGCTTAATTCAGAGAGTAAAGTAGGATAAGTTTGTTTTCTGAATAATATTTATGTCTAGAAAAATCCAGCATGGCTGCTGGCTCAAATACTTTAATATTGTAGTACAGTATATAAAATGTGAAATTAGCTCAGATTTAAGAAGAATGTTGTTGCAAATGATTTGGAAAATATGCTTTCCAAGGCAAATACAATAATTTCTACAGTATGAATAGCCTGCTGTTATCAGGATTGGAGAGACAGATCGTTATCCAGTAGGCCCAAGCCTAGCGAGCTAAGTGTGCTGTGCTCAGTCGCAAGCCGGACCCCTTCTATGTTGGGCTCACAGCCACATGCTTGTGACCTCTGACCCCAGAAGCTATCAGTACTCATAGACACATTTTTTCCTGATTAATGCCTGAGATCCCAAATAAAGCCATATTCAGCAAGTCTGTCAAGTGTCCTGCAGGGATCTCTGGAGGATTCGTGTGGAGGGGGCGCGTGTATGACTCTGACGATGATGATAGGGGCCTGGTGTGAAATTCCGGAGAGTTCATGAGACCCCGGGCCCGGGACACACCCCCCCAGGGACGATGGGGGAGGACTGTAGTGCTGAGGTCATTGCCCTCCCCAAAGGCTCCTCAACAGTTTTTCTTATGAAGAATTCAGCAGGGAGCTGTGGTGCTGTGTCCCACTGCTCTCTGCTTTCCTTGGATAGGCTGCTGACTGTCCTTATGTCCCCCCCCTCAGTGAGTGTGCCTGTCCCCCCCGCTGTGTCTGCTCGGGGTGGTACTGTTTTATCGCCTTTTGCTTCACTGACACTCATTCAGAGGCTCTATAAGAGCCTGAGACCAGTTGACCGGTGACGTGCGGTGAGGTTCGTGCGTGAGGCGTGAGGCGCCGGCTCTTTCAGAACAAAAAAATAATAATAATACAGAATGCTATAGTGAACTTGATTTTTAAATTTTTTTCCAGCGTACCGGCAATAATAATCCCATGGGCTCACGCGCGCCCCCTTCAGTGAGGGAGCGGGAGGCGCGTGCGGAACTCGCCAGGAGGTGAGGCTCCCGGGTCGAGGATCCCGCTGCTTTGGAGGGTCGTTTTCCTCGCCACGACACCTGGGACGGGAAAGCAGAGAGGTAATTAGCTGGGTTTTTATGCAGCTCATCCTACAGCAAAACATACACCATAAAACTGTCTTGTCTTGCAGCCATGAAATCACTGAGCTTAAAACAAAGATCTAGTTTTGTCTATGAAACGTTAGTTTGCACCTCCATGACTGACAGAATAACGGAAGTTTAACCCGGATACCCGGGAATCGATAAAAACAGTCAAGATCGTAGAGAGGTCTCTCTGGTTCATGGCCCACAAACCCACCTAGAAATTTCCGCCAGACCCCCACGATCTGGCTGAGCTAATTCCCCAAGTGGCCTATGCTGGCTGACGCCACCTGCCCGGGGGGCTCTGCTCTGAATGTGAGTTTGGTACAGTGGTGCGTGCCGACCCAGCCTGCCACACGGCATCCAGGCTTTTGGGGAAATTACTACAAACCCACATGCTGCATCCTGAATTTCCCCAGAGCCCCTCTGTGCCATAGCCATTGGGCCAGCCTGCTAATCACGCAGATTGCTGAATTTACCAACTTGATTGCCACCCCAGAGGGAAGAAAGTGGCGGCCATTGTTTGTGCAGCCCCACTGAACCTTTCAGCTGATACTCTCGCGCTGGCCCGCGTCCGTGTTTATGCTCGCGCGCTCTGGCCAGAATAAACAGTGACCCCTGTCCGTTTGGAGGCAGGAACACCATGTGCCTGGGCTGCAATCTCACTGGCGAGCGTGTCACAGGCCTGCGCCACATTTGGGCTCAAGGCAGAGCACCAAGTGACAGACAGGTGTGCCCACTGCCTCATAATCTAATATTCACATGGTCATGCAGCAGGACTGAGGGCCTCAACCCCACAACCATCTGCCTTTGGAGCTCCAGATCTCACTCCCACTCTTCTTCTGGTAGGAAAACAGCCGCCCAGCCGAGAAGAGGCTGGAGAATAAGAGCTTGTCCAAAAAGAGACAACAGGATCGATCGTCGTCTTTTATGTCTTTTAAGAAGTAAAAAGTTTGGGTGTGAAACTCATCTTCTAGCTGAAAGGGCAGGGAGCAAACAGTGGGCAGACGGGCGTGCGAAGGCAGGCGGGTGTGCGGGGCCAAATCAGCCTTTATCGAAGCCGCCATTCTCTCCACTGGCTGCACAAACAGCAACAAGCCACCAAGCAGCAAACAGAACTAGCTGAACCTTCTCTGATGCCCCCCCAGCTCAGCCCGTAAATCATGCCGGGAGGCGTCCGCCCTGCGGGCCGGCCTGCTGGGTAACTGACGTCAGCATCAGCAGTAGGGTGTGTTTTCTCTGACCTCCCCCGGCCCGAGCGCCAAACCATGATTTCGACAGAGCCCCCCAGGGACAGCCTGGCCAGACCATTGGATTATTTTTAATACTTTTATATCACCCCTCTAGGGCAGACAGAATAAACATTTGATTTAATGAAGAGGAAAGATGCAGTTTACAGTTTGCAGTTTGATAGGAAAGTGTTCTCGCAGTGCACTGCGCCGTTTTGGGGATGGATACGTCTGCAGGACAGACAGCGAGACTCACTGCCCAGGCGCAAACCCAGTTTGCAAAACACACAATTCTCATAGACTGATTAAAACTATATACATTATAGATTTATATATTTAGAAAAAAATGGAACTGATTTGCCTTCCCAGTTGACCAAATGCACGAGCATGCTGGCCGTTGGCAGTGCTCAACATCACTCAAACCACACATTTGGCCACAAACAGTCACTACACTAGGGTGGGGGCCCCAAAATTACTTTTTGAACAGGGCTCTCGAAACAAGAAACCCACCCTTGGCTACAGACACATCCCCCCAGCCAGCTTGCCCATGCCATACCCCACACGGCATTGGTACTCCTGGGCCCCCCAGATCAGACCTGCAGCTGGGGACCCCTGGCAACAATAAACGCCCAGGGCTGATTGCCAAGTTAGACCCATTTAGCGCAGCCTGTGTGTGACAGAGAGAGGGAGTGTGTGTGTGTGCGGTTAGAGGAAACTAACTGGCCTTAAATCATTTCCTCGCGACGCCTTTTCTAAGATGAAACGATAATCAAACGCGGGCACATCGGTGACTTTTACTTACACTTAAAAACAAGCCCGTCCGGCCTTTTCAAACGCTCTCAATCCCATCGCTATATTGCAGTTCATTAAAAATGATGTAAGTGGAAACAGAGACTCCCAGAATTTGCCCGGCAGTCAGTGGGGGATTAAGCAGATTATAAAAAAAACTGGGATTTCGACATCAGGAACCGCAAATGCCTGAGGTCAGTTATTGTCATTTCCCCCTTTTTGTTCACAGTCTTATAAAGTGGCTCCGTATCATCACAGGGGCAGAGGAGAGCCGCCCAGGATGTCACCCATCAGTATCACCTTTATGGTTTATCACTGTCATACATTCGCAGCTGCATGGAGCTAAATTAGGGGCAAAAGTTTCGTTCATTTGAAAAAAAGATCAGAAACGCAAAGTTGGCTTTTGGCCCCGATTTAGCTCCATACTGCTGCCGGTCCCGGTCCCGGTTCGGAGCGGCACGTTACATTACAGTCTGGGCAGAAGGAATGGGCGTATTCCTCAATGCCTGTTTATTATTTACTTTATATCATTTAATATAAATATTATATTATGATGTATTCAATTGTATTTTATTATTATTATCAAGATGTATGTAAATAAGTTATTTAAATCCTATAGCAAACTCCTTCATCATTTGACACCCCGCTCTCGCTGCTTGGCCCCTGAATTTAATACAGTTTCCCTAGTATGCAAAAAGAGAACAGCCGATTGCAGAGGGTTAGACCAAAATTATAAAGTGCAATGAAAAACCATCTGACTGCACTTTCCTTCGGGTCGCCAAGACCAACACTAGCGCGCCTCCGGGCGCACAGCTCGGCTACGGGGCGGGCAGTCAGTGCGCTGCGGGCCGCTTAAATCCCACCTTTCGGCGTCTCTCCAATGAGAGCCGGAGCGCAGCCTGAGCGACGGCGCCCCGGACCCCCCCTCCAAGCCCCGCCTCGGCACGGCTCGTCCCGCACGGCTCGTCGGAGAAACTTCGCAACTTTTTCGGTGACAGCAGAGTCGCCGGCGTGAGCGCGCAGGAGCCGGGGACGGAGTAAAGGCGAGAGCGCGCAGGAGCCGGGGACGGAGTAAAGGCGAGAGCGCGCAGGAGCCGGGGACGGAGTAAAGGCGAGAGCGCAGAGCGGCCGGCGGCCGGCGGGAGGGACGCGGACGTCGCAGCCGCTTTCTGGCAACTTACTCCAGGGGTAAGTTTGCGGTGTTACGCGCCTGTGTCCGAGCTGCGCGTAAGGGTAGAGGGAAGCGCAGGACGGCGCTTTTAAGGTTATGCGGGGGGAGCGGGAGCCGGAGCGGGAGCCGGAGCGGGAGCCGGAGCGGGAGCCGGAGCAGGAGCAGGAGCCGGAGCAGGAGCAGGAGCAGGAGCCGGAGCCGGAGCAGGAGCGGGAGCGAGCCGGCGCAGGAGCAGCGTCACCGGGGGCATGTTTACTGCCCGGCGGGACTGACTGCAGGCGCGTTCCGCCACGTTCGGGCGCTTCGGCCGCGGTCGTTATTGCTAATTATCCGTTAGTTATTACTGCAGTGACACCGGGCGGTATCTACGGACGGGGGTGTGGCAGGGCGGCGACAGGGCAGCGACAGGCGGCGACAGGGCAGCGACAGGCGGCTCTCACCTCCAGCATGAGTCTGACATCCGCGTCGCGGAGCGCTCAAGGGATTGTAATTATCTACCGGCACAATTCCATGTTATTTATAAATACAATGCATGGTTACTTTGGCGGGTGGTGTGTTGAGTTTTGGGGGGGGGGGCAGGTGGATGTTCCCCGGTGCGGAATGGGACCCAAAGACGATAATAAGTGGTGCTGAAAGTCAGTAATGTCCTGCTTAGGGCCAAACCGCTCTCAGAACCTCATTACACACAGCTGCCAGTTTGTAATAATAAAACGACCAGCTAATGATCACGCTTTAAGGCGCATTACAGACACCCCAACCTTATTATTGTAAGATAATATGCATACATTTGGGACGCAAATAATGTTTTAGTGCTAATGCAAATACGCTACGGATGTCATTTTAATAATTAAAAAGCAGCGTCAGTGCGGCGTGTCCCTGCGGTCTGCATGCATACCCGCTCACACACACACCAGCCACCTGGTACTGCTTAGCCGGCCTGCTTTTTGCTTGCAGCTCCAAGACAGCGATTGGCATCGCCAGATATCATGCCAACTATTTTTTATCATTTCAAAGCCCGTCTTAACGCATCTGGTAGCGTTTACATGAGATGTTACGGCTGCGTGTTTCCAGTCTTTTTTATTTTTTTTACGTGCTCGAAGTCTTGCTGGAAATAACACTTTAGTTTTGAAGTGGAGTTTTGATATATGCTACACTGCCCGTTTATGACGAGCCTGGCACCCTTTGGGACGTTACGGGTGACGTCACGAAGTCCGGCCGGGCGAATAAGCGACACATTCCGCCGTCGCTTATCGCAGTAGGTGAGCATAATGCCGCGGACCCGCTCTGCTCCAATGCCTCTGCAGATAAGTGGCTTAGTGTGTCACAGGAAGTCTCATTTACCAGCATGAGACGCCACTTTCTTTTGCTGGCTCTTCCACAGAGGGCTTCTGAGACACATCGTGATTTGTTTGTTTGGCGGAGTGTCATAACCAGAACAAATTAGAAGAATCTAGTCGGACAGCATTTTGTAAAAACGAAAACCCCGTTAAACGCGAACAGCATTCGTCTGTTTCTGGCTAACAGAAGTATGCCAGAAGCTGTCACATTCTGCGGATTTACTGCACGACTGTCTGTGTTCAGATTCCTGACAGGTGTGTGCAAAGACCGTTCCTAACTTGCAGCTTTTGGGGGGGGTTCTCAGCGCAGGAAATGCACGCTGCCTGTGCTGCGCACCAGCACGTCTGTGAGCGGGAACCCTAATGGAAGTTTCCACAAAAACAGAGGGGGGGCAGACTCCTGCTCCGTCCGCGTAGGACCCCCTCAGCAGGACCCACCTTTGCCTTGAGCTCATATTTGCTTCGCTGCATTGTTCAGTGTTTTCTTTACATATTAAACACCTCCACGGTGATAATTCAAATGACTGGTGCAGCTGTATCGCATCCTCCGGGCCTTGTGTATAATTCCGACAGCTCTGCGGTCATAGGCCGCCTCCGTCCGGCTCCCCCTGCTGGTTCTGGGTGGATCACCCCTAACACAGATCCATTCTGGTATGTTTATTTGCATAGATATCTTTTTCCCGAAGGTGGGTGTGAGATGGTGGCAGTGGGGGCCACAGGGGCCAGTGTGTTGCCTCTATTTGTTTTGGGTGTGAAAATGCAGAGTTCCTGCCCCCCCGTGTCGATCCCTCGCTCTCCCTGGTCCAGTCCGCAGATGTGAGCGTGACCCACGGCCAGGATGCGGGGTCTGCTGCTCCGGGTTTAGTTTATTTATTTCATCCGGATCTGTAGCTCGGTTCTGACTGTTATAACCCTGGGATCCGAAGTCAGTGGGCTGAGCTTTTGAGTTTGCCTGCTGTTTCGGCTCGATCCCAGGGGTGGAGGTGGGGGGCAGGCTGGCTGGGGGGTTGGGAGGGACTGCCGCTTTTTACCACGGCAGTAAAACTTATTTAATATCACATGACGTGTTCAGTATCCCAGTGCTAGTCCTCGGTTTGATTTCCGTTGATGACGGATCGGTGGCGAGCAGCCAGACGGGCTGAGTCACCCCTTCAGGTGGTATTCTGCAGGCACACCTGAGCAGAAAGCCCTGGAATAGCCAATTGGCCAATCGACGGCACTCTGTCGAAGAGTATGGGATGGAGGGTGTTGCCAAGCAACCGTCCTGCATGCTGGGGCAGCATTAATGTTTGCACGTACGTCTGCACTCGCTTGGGTTTGTCAAGGGAGAATTCACAGCTTTATTCTGTTAAGCAGCATTGGATGGTGAGGCGGAGGACATGGGAGCGTGTGTGCGTGCGCGTGAGTCACGCAGCGCTACGTGGCTCTGCAGGGGTCTCTCGCAGCTGGCCTCTGGTGTCTGTGCAATAGGGGTGAGCTCACTCGCATCGCAGTCACCCACTGGCGCATGAGGGAGTATTCCGAGGAGGCTCTGAGTCGAGGAGCAGATCCGCTCTTATAAACATATGACATGCCTGTGTTGCAGTGTGTTGTTTAGACTGGGCCCCTTGGTTATTTATGAAAAAGTGCTCTGTGCTTGATTAATATCCCCCGTGGGCCACTGCGCAGGCCCTGGCCTCTCTTTTCAGACCTGTTTTTGGGCGAGAGGCCCCCGTACCTGTGGCTGGAGGGTGGGGCTGACTCTCGGCCAGGTGTTCTTACCTGGGGCCGTGGATGGCGGGGGCCGGGGCAGGGGGCGTCGCCGGGTCTCCACCATGTTTCTTGTCTCATAACCTTTACTGTAATAAGTGATATAACTGATCTTCTAGATAAATCTCCAGATAACAGGAACGCCTGGGCTCCGGGTTCGAAGGCACTGTGAACTGGTGTTTCCGCTCTCTGCCTCTAATAACGCCTAGCCGCTCTTTTATGGCGGGGACATGTGAAAGACGGGGCCATCGAGACGCGGCCCTGGGTTTTTCTGTCTCTTGTTCCCCGTGGCCTGCGGGGCCCTGGACCCCTGGTTTCGTTCTGCTTCGCCCGGCCAGGCCCGGCCCGTAACGCCACCCCTGTCTATAAAACATGTAATGGCTCCAGCATGTCCTGGCCTGCCGGCCTGCTTATATGCGGTCCCTCCACTTCATCAGTAGCTTGGGTCAGTTGATACTTCTGTGCAGCCTGGGAGTGTTTGGGTCTGATGGGGATCCCAGGCCCGATGGAGCGGGACTGTGCGCGGCCCGGCTTCTGCCGATGTCACCTGCGATGAGCTATCGGGGGGGATGCAGCCCGCATGGGGTCACCGGCGGGGATGGCCGACTCGCTCGGCTAAGGCCGGCAGGCTGCGTTTGCTTCACTTTATTTTATTGCTTGAGGTTAATTATTTGAGCAGCGACCTCCTGCTCTGCAGAGCCATGCACCTTCTTCTGAGCCACCTGCTACAGCCTTTAGGTTCATATAATGAAACGGGACAGTTCAAAGGTCCACTCCAGTGTTGGTTCTCCACCCCCGTCCCCTGTGAGATGTGCAATGGAGCCCCCCTCCTTCACACTAACACCCCCGACACTTGTTCTTGTACCCCCGGGATTCCTTTATATATCCAGAGGGCCTCTGCTGGGGTTGGTGGGGGGTGGGTGTGGGGGGGGGGGGGGCGCCTGT
>JAODKL010000044.1:2296342-2313373 GCA_026780765.1 Petrocephalus schoutedeni
GGGGGGGGGGGTTGTGAAAGCTCTAGCCTGAACTGCCAGACTCGAGAGGCCCCAAGCTGGGGGGGGGGGGTGCAGCGGTGAGGTATTACCACGGCTGGTAGCTGCCTTTATGGAGGTGGGGCCAAGCTGAAACCCGAAAGTTACCCCCCCCAAGCCCTCTCGCTTGGAATACCAAGGATTGTACATTTCGTTTGAGTTGAGACTGTCTACCTCATTTTTATTGCTTCTTTTTTTTGAGTGTTTGTTTTGTGAGACTGTAATTGTGACAAAATAAAAAAAACACAGGTGTACTGAGTTTGAATCCTGAGAGATTCATACGCTGTGGCCCAAATCCAAGGCCTTGTGCTTGGATTGGCAAATGGGTCTGTTACATTGTGGGGGGGGGGGTGGGGGTGGAATGTAAACCACCTTATGTGTAACATTTTGAGTGCCAACCAAAGCAAGAGTCTGTTGCCAGTTTGGACACCCCAAAAGCTTTGCGTTTGCTTTCAGTACAGTTTGCATTGTACAATCTTTGCTGTAAATATGCACATCTTTTATATACATAATAAAGCCTCATTACCTTTCATGAAATGTCTGGTCTTCCCGTCTGTTTCCTAACCTGAGAACTTTACTGGGACCTTTTCTTAATTCTACAGTAAGAAGGACCAGCACTGTACCAGCCAATGGCGGACCAGCTTCTGGGCTGCGACCGGCCCTCTGGCCCCAGGGCAGACTCTCCTTCGCACCCCTTCTCCTTAAGGGGGGGGGGGGCGAATAACAGAGCACAGCTGGCCACAGCTGATCCATCTCCCATTCATTTGATGCCATTATCTAAACAAACTAGGCAGGGGGGGGGGGTTATTAGGAGACAGCTAAATAGGCTTTTTACGTAGTTACACACATTCAGTACACACATCTGGAAATATTTGACTAGCAATCCATCAGTATTCTTATAGCTATAAGTGGATCGATAAATCAGGACTGGACTGACTGCACGCTGGGGGCTCGGACCTCAGCTACCAACAGAGGCTACTTGTAATTAGTCTACAAGCTTTACGACACGCAAACTCCCGCGGAGGCTCACACTTTCATTATTTAGCAATTAAACACCCTGACAGTGCTTGGATGCGGGTCTCCCGGAAGCGCCTGTGGATGGGGGTGGGGTTGGGTTGGGTAAATAACCGCACTGGCCGTTCAGAGCACAGCTGGTGTCCGAACCAGACGTCTGATTAGAACGTGAACCTCGAAAGGCGGCAGCTGCACACTCCCAAGCCAACAGCTGGTTTCTCGCATGAGAGCCTGTTTGGTTCCTGGATAAGAGCAGGTGGGGGGCCAAAGTTAGGGCATAGCCATAGTTAGTTAGCACGTACGCAATGTTGGCGAGTACCGAGAGTTAAGTACCCAGAGCAGATACCCAAAGGTATTAAGCACCCACAACAATGGGCTGTGTGGTATAATCTGAGCAAAAAAAACAACAGAAAATGTACTATTTTTGGCAGTCAGGCAAGGTGGGGGGGGGGGGGGGGGGGGGGGCGGGGGGGGGGGGGGGTGCTGTATCTGCATAGTCTTTTCTATGGAGCCTTGCTGTGGGCCATCTCTGCCTGGATTTTGTGGTTCTGCATAATTACGTTATGTGGGTCAGTCTGGTTTGTCTCTGGACAGGTTTCAGATTCTCGCAGTGAAAGGCAGTGGTTTTGGGAACTACATTACACAACAGCACTCCACCAGGCCTGATCCTGCTCCGAGATTGCTTGACTCTCATCTGCTCTCGGCAGGGGTGTTTTCCAAAGCTCTTTTCTTGCCGAGATGGAGCGAACACCCACAGCGATCCTTTTGGCCAAAGCGTGAAAGGAACCATGACCTGGTTGGGTCTGGTCACGCTTGCTCCATCACAGGACAATAGACCCATTCTCGGTTTGTGGAGTGGAACGGTCCTTCATCCATTCAATAGAAACAAGCTGGACTTCGACCTTCACCACAGGTCTGGGGAGTACCAGGCTTATAGTTCAGGTGCAGTGTGTGGCTTTGCCTACTTCTCCTATTGCGTTTTCTGCATTTTAGTCACTTAGACACCATGAAGCTTCCTTTCACATACAGCACTGCTGGGGCTCACTCCAGAAGGGTCTTCAGGCTGCAGGTGAGGGTAGTCAGAAGTACTGAGCAGCAGGCTTGGTGAGGGTAGGGGTACAGCCACAGGACAAAGTGTGGGACACTCACTGGGATTCAGTGTAACTCGGAAAGGCGGGGGGGCTTCTGGATCCGGCACAAATGAGCTTTCAGATACATCTTCAGATGGTCTCAACAGCTGCCATGCCCTCCAATGTTCTACAGACTTCTCTTTCCCTGTTCCCTGCACTTCAGCAATAAGGATGTCTTTGTCACTCTGCCCCCTTTTGGTCAGATTCGCTCATGACTGAGATCTCACGAGTTCAGCACCTGCCTCTCCATGTTAAGAGTACGTGCTTTGTTAAACAGGCCCTGAGTGACCAGGCGTCCTTGTCAAGAGAAAGAGTGATTGTTTTGAAGTCTTCTCGAAGGCTCCCTCTTGGGCTCCAGATGTTCCCGTGTCACAAAAGCGCCATCCCTCTCCAGATGTTGCTCAGGCTTCTCATTCTACAGATTTGGCTGATTCACATTCAGAAGTCTCATAGTCAAGCTAGTCTGAAACCAGTCTGAAAAGGTTTTAACCAGTGCTCTAGGAGCAAATCAGTACAGGACAGCTGAATTGCATCCCTGCTTTGAGTCCCAGTCAGCTAGCTGAGAGGAGTCCTTCCTTGCCAGCCACCAGGGTCTGGGAAACTGTCACATGCCATGTAGAGAGGATCGCAGCCCCAAAGGCTCAGCTGTGATTCTTTTTTGTGAAAACAGGCTTGAGCTGGTCTCGTTCCAATGGGATCCGTTTGAGGTCTCAGATAAGCCCAGCAACATGGGCTCTCCCTCTGCGAGCCCCAAAATGAGGTGTCCATTTGCCCGGCTTCCACTTCCTATCAAATGCACTGGGAAGTATCCCATCACATATACTTATGTCCCAGATACCACCTCAGAGGAGGGGGGGGGGTGCATGCAGAAAGCTGGGGCTGGGAGAGGGCAAATGCTCAACTACACCCTGCTATTAACATATCCCAGGACTACCCAGGCCTGGAGGTAATTAGCCAAACCCACAGTGGAGGCTTTGCAAGGGTCTGGCCAGGGGACTTGTTCTCTATTTTTCTTATGATGTAGTTTTCAGTTTAAGAGTGAGCAAAAAAAAACTCTGTCCTCCAGCAGGCTTGATAAATCTGCACTGAACTTTCTGGAAGTACTTTTCGCTGCGCCGAAGCGGGCCTGCCGATCCATCACAGTCAGCCGTCGTTCTGAACAAAACCACTGAGAAAATGAACACATAGAGCGAAGAAGCACGACTTGATTGCTGACAGGAAGTCATCGGAGAGAATGTCATCTCGCCTGAATCACGAGCTAGTGGTCTGCTGCAGGGAAACAGCCCCACGGTTTTAATGAGGAAATCCTACTTCAAGACATCTTTAAATGTGGCTGCTCTGATAACATTTGTGGGCCTCATTAGCCCCGCAGCCAAACAAGAAATTTGGCTTAAAACCAGTCCACAAGTTTTATTTTATTTTTTTATTTCTTTAAAACTCCATGTTGATGCTGAATCCAAAGTTCCACTATGCTAAGCGGAGGGTAAGATTACTGGGGCCTCAGTGGAAGGGAAACGGCTAATGATGGTGGAGGCTTGTTGACGGTCCATTTATGGAAGTGGGTGTAAGGTGAAAAGATATCAGGGGAATAAACTTTCCCTACCTGCAGAGGCTCCAAGCTTGTCTTTGAGCAACGTCAACGTGACGGGGATGAGATCTGCTTTATTGCCGTTAAGTGTGGCGCTCATCCAGCACAGAGATTAAATTAGAAGCAGACATCCCAGCATGGCTGCCTGGCCTGTGAGGATATGGGAAACGGCTCACTCCCTCACGGTGGCTCGCAGGCACACGGTATCAGTATACACGGCTCAGACAAGAGTCGTGTCCAAACTGGGCCAAGCGGCAATGTGCCGCACGCGGCAGGGGCCGTCCGACTTGCCGGGCCGAGGCTCGCCAGGACGCAGGGGGACCGGCTGGCGATCGTCGCCCTGTGCCATGTCTTCCGAGAGCCCATTCGTCAGGCCTAATTGTGGCAGAGTGCTCCAGCGCTAATGGGAACCAAATGGCGATGGAACAAATAGTCGCAGACCGAGCGCCAATATCTGTGACGATAGGAAAATGATTTCATGGGCCCTTGGGTGAGCTCAAAATAAGGGGGATTTCAGCATTTACCTGGGGGGCGTGTGAAGAGGGCGTAAAAAGGGACACCAACACGAAAAGGGAAAAAAACAGCCTGATGCTAGTTCTAATGATGAGGCCACTGACCCCATGGCACCCAACTGACCCAGGCGCAGTCAAACCATGTCCTTTAATGTGGCTCGAAATCTATGTCCCGCAGAAGCGGGTCCTGTGTTTCTCTAATCTAGACCAAGCCAGCATATCTCCTCTGGATTTGCAAAAGTCAAATGCCATGAAGGAGGACACCAGACAATGCAGCAAACCAACAGATTTTGCTGAAATCGACCCCTGAGAACCGTGATCAGGTCTTACAACATCAAGAACATAAAAAAGTTCAAAATGACTAAACATTTTCTCATAACTCCGAGAGTAATCTGCTTTATTAAGTGGGTCAGAGGTTTCCACCTTGCGGTCAGCACACACATGGAGATGAGCTCAGCCTGGACAGGCCTGCACTGCATCCAGTTACAGCATGATGATAACACGCTCCCATGCCAAACAATTTCAAGAACTAGCATGTCCTTAATTACAGAGGTCTGCAGTGAGGCCTTCCCCTGGCCGGCACCTCCACTGTACATTGGCCTCACATTACCGGCCCCGAAACCTCCAAAGATTCACAATCCAGATGTTTGAGAACATTACCTCTTTCTGCCCGCGGTTTTAAAAAACAAACCCCAACAAAGCTGGCAGGTCTCCCCTCCGTTCGAGCCAAAATTCACGTTTAAGCCTTTCGTCCCAATGCATCTGACATGAAACGACTGTCTCTGCTATTCATGTTCTGCTCAGTTTAAAATATTTCAGGAACTCTGGGCGTTGGCCTTCTGTTCGAGCACAAAAGGAAGCGTGACCACCTCGGCGAGCACAAATTACACTCCAATCCAAGTTTATCCAAGGAATAATATTTTTAGAGCAGTTACATCTTTATAGAAAGACTGTTGCAAATATCCAGCTCTACTTAAAACTGTAACATGACAATGGTGATTATTCAAATTAACTACATGAGAGTTAATTCTTAACCGGAAGTTTTGTGGCAGTAAAGATATTAAAGATATTTCAAGGCCACATGTGAAGGGAGCGTTACGGATCAGCGCCTCCCGGTCCTGCCAGGCTGTGCGCAAGAGACTTTCAGGAAGACGGCTTTTTCAGAAAATCGAATTAGAGTCAGAGCTTGAAAAAGTTGTACCACAACACCACTCGACCTGCATAAACACAAACAGATGTGCTGCTTCGGGCCCTCGATTGGATTAAACCCATGCGGACCTCGAGTTTCGTTGCAGCAAGGCTCTAGGGGGCCAGCTGAAGCACTTTCATGGCCTAGGGTACTACTGAGAGGGTGGGGGATCCAGACATCACGGGAGAACAAGCACACCCAAAAAGGTGGTGGTGTTTAGCTGCGACCGTCTGTGACACAACGTAGAAACTCACTGTTAGCATGAGCCAGCTCTGCTTTCTAATGAGGCCAAATTCAAAACAAGCCTTTTCAAACTGAAACGATTTCCGTCCGAAATTTCTACCGCGAAAAATCCCAGAACCTCTAGAACCTGCGAAACAGTCCCGGAATTTGCCAAAAACAGCCGTCAGTTTCATAATGACCAGCGAGGAAGACGCTCAGAATCTGCAACTGCAGAGGTCCTCAGGGTCTCCGGAAAAATACCCAAAGGCCTCTCTGGCGGTCGGGCCGAGGCACGTCACACGGACAAACTTGCGGGACTCGCGAAGCCACCGCTGAAGACCCACGGGCCTCAATTAGCCTCCGCCTCCACTTCGCTCGCCAGTTTCTAAACCGGACTGAGATACCCCATATTTCATCTCGACGGGTACACGCAGAATAAACATTTTGAGCAGTTTATGGTATTTATGTGTTTACGTCTACAAAAACAGGAAAAGGTCCAGAACATTCCAACAGACCCTAGACTGCACAGACGGCGTTTGCGAAACAGCCGCAGATATCTTTACGTTGAGCGGGGCTGGTGATGGAGAGCGGTTTGTTGGCGAGTGGCTGCCTAATTCTCCATCCCGTGAACTTTCTGCCTTCCCCACGAGGCTCCATCTGATCCCATCGATCTCAATCGCAGACTCTTCCACGTGTCGGTGTCTGGGTCAGGTCTCTTTGGGCCCCGGTCAGCCCGTCTGCTTTTTCACTCTTCTGCTGCACACGGGTCCGAGCAGTCAGGGACTTGCCGGCGCGGCAGGTTGGGAGAGCAGGTGGCAGGCGGTCTGGGAGCATCCCTGTGCCTCTAGGAGGAGCATGTCTGAATTTTAAGTCGAACATTAAATTTTGTTTGTGGCTTCAAACCTCCCTCACAGAATCACTGACGTGCACTAAGTGATTCTTTACCTCAAAACCATGCATTTGCCCGAGATAAATGCAACCCCCTGTTGGCAGCAATCAGTCACTACACTAGAGGGGGCAGGGGCCCCAGACACCAAGCTGCCCCTGCGTGCACGTCCACACCATGACACACCAAAACCCTCAGATATCTCCTTCTTCAGAACACTAACAAAATGCTTGCTACAGAAGGCAAACGGCACAAAGCAGTTTGTAAAACAGCCCTTCCGTTTGCTGTGTGGGTTGCTCCCACTAGCTAATACACAGAGTGTGGGGCCATCAACTGAATTACAAACAGCCTTAAGGTGCCTAATATTTACCCTCATTTACAGAAATATTGTAATGCATTTAGCAGGACCTTAGACAAGCAGGTCATTTAAAAGCTCTGACAAAAATTACTGGTGGACTACGGGTTGATTTCCTTACGTTATTCTTTAAGAAATCCACCCAGACTCTATTCCCAAACCCAAGAATTAACACAATACAGAGTTGCCCTTTAATGAATTATTTGGGTCCAATTCCATTAACCATTGTTTAGCAGTTCTTCGGCTGGCATTAGGGACAGTAAGAAAGGACGTGTGAAGGAGTTTATGCCCTCAGAAGGGCCTGCGCGGCCCATCTGACTTGCATGCGGCAAAATAAAAATCTTTTTAGTAAAAAATTAAATACAATAAAAAAAAATGAAGCCCTTTTAGTGGCATGCTGTGCGTCAAATCACATAAACAGCAGAAGAAAGCACAGGCTTAGTGCCGCATTTCCCTCCACACAATGTCACCATCTGCAAGCGTTTTCCTGCAAGCTGACTGCCAAGCTGGCACAGAATTACCGTTTTTTTTTTGGGGGGGGGTGTAGTATACAATCCCTAATTTTCAAAAGTCACATGTGCTTCAGTTCAATGTTGGCACGACCGACCACTATCAAAAAGCAGACAATGAAAATTCTAAGAGGTTACGAAACGGCAAAATAACCCCTATCCAGCCTAACATCCAATCAGAGCCATGTGTATAACATGAACAGAAAGAGCCTGTCCAAGGGACCACGATGGGTCAGGCCAGTGCGAAGACAATGTCCCGAACGTGGACTAGGGACCACAGCCGGTGAGGCCAGTGAGAGGACTGTGGTGTTCCGAGCCTGAAACAGGGAAGCTCACTTTCTTAATTAAAAAATGTCCAAACGTCCTTCAGGTGTCTGATTACACCTCCTAGCTATGCACAGGCACTATTACAACAGTCTCTTGCCCATTGGCTGGACCTAATCTGGCAAATGTAGGAGCATGAAGCCCAGTCAGGGGACAAGTGGCCATGATGGCCTGGTGCTCTGCCTCCAGACGGAGCCAGGTGGCCCTGCTCAGACTGGAACAGCTGTCCAGTGTCGAATCCGGTCATAAATTCCACAGCTGCCCCAAACTCCCTTGTACTGAATTTGAGAAACACAAAAATTTACAAAATTGGCCTGGCGTCCACCGCTTCGAGCAAAGTGAATCCGCATTAAACATATACTCTGAAAACATTCCGTAACTCTCATGAAAGAGCAGCCCGCTCCGCGGGGAAACCACCGAAAACCCGTCCACCGGTGTTGGTTATCAGACACGCCAGCCCACCTTAGGGTGTCCCAAACGCAGCATCATTTAAAAATGCTGTGGATGATGTCACATGACCTCACCATCATACAGTGGCTCACACTCACGTGGGATTCTGCAGCTAGACACGCGAGACAGAGCCACCCCTCGTAAGAAACCATGCTTTTATTTACATTAAATACATCCAAAGGACGACCCAAAAACCAGCTTAAATAAAACGTCAGCAGTCACAGGCGGACACAGATTAAATCAAAGGGTGGGGGTGTCAGGGCAGGGTGGTCCAGCTTTAGGTAAAAGGCTGCGAGAGGGACCATGGCGTTACCAGTGAGCTTCACGGGAAGCCAGAGGCAGGATTGGGGGGATGGGACTCAAAGCTGAGTGATCTGAAGAGGAAAGGCCTTGTTCCAGCCTTTTTAAAACTCTTGAAGGTCCTTGAAGAGGGGGTGGCGGAGAGCCACAGATGCCGATATCCGTGTAGCGGGATTCAGGTCCAACAGCTTGTCCAGGAGGTCGAATGCGGTGTCTGGCACGTGGTCCCACCCCTTTCTGTCCGCTGTGGGCCCAACATCTGATGAGGACTCCTCGGCCTGCATGTGGCACTGTGTGGGAGGGGTTTCAGAGACGGACGTGTCCCCACAGGGCCGTGTGGCCCTCAGCTTCTCGCAGAGCAACCGGAGATCCTGGGCAGGCAGCTCATGGCTGCACAGGATGGATTTACCTGTTCGAGGAAGATGCCCCACCCGCCAGCCAGGTTACATTCCTGCTCTGAACAGCTGGATTAAACACACCCCCCTCCCTCATCAGAATACCATCAGAGCCCTCGGTATGGCCACAGGACAGGAGGGGAAAGGCCCACAAGCCTTGAAATGGCAGAGCTGATTTTTTCACGTTTATTACTCATGCAGGTCTCCTAACCTTCTAAAGCGCCCCTCCTGAACCAGGCACCTCATTCATCCCGGTGTATGTTTAGGTAAAAATCACGAGTCCTGGCTTAGGAATTGCAGGCATCCCGAGGCACATACCGAACTTCCGGGCGGCCTGCATGGTCTCCCGGGACCCACGGACGGTCATGATCTGCACCAGGGCAACCAGGTCATCGCTGGCTTTGAAGAATGGGTAGCGGCCACTGAGCAGCGACAGCAGGATCACGCCCGCAGACCACATGTCGATGGCTGGCAGGAAGGAAGAGCAGCATCAGTACATCCCTCCCGGAAACGCCGGGCATGCTGGCGGCTCACAGGCCGAGGCTGCGGCCATGCGGCCTCCCCAGAAGCCCGAGAGTGAGTAACGCGGCCAGATACAAGGAGCTTCTCCCCTCCCAGAAATCCGCACCATTCGCATCCCCTGCTGCTCTGGTATGCCGGGGGGGGGGGGGGGGGGGGGGCACTGCATCTTTTCCTGACAAAACCAGAAAACCTGGAAATACGTGGAAACACTAAACAATACCAGCCCCAAAATAACAGGGTACCAGAGGAAACTACAGCGCAGAAAACTGGAGCCGGAGCCAAGGAATCTGGTGTAAATAAAGACCGAGCTTATAGAAACTACACACACACACACAAACACGCATTCATATCTTTGTGGGGACTGTCCATTCATTTCTATGGGCAGAACCCTAATCTCAGCAATGACAAAATTAACCATAAGTAAATCAAGTAAATCAAGACTTTTGGATTTTCAGATTTTTAACTGCAGCCAGATTTTTATAAAAATGAGTTTCCCCTTGTGTGGGGCAAAAAATGTCCCCACAAGCTCAAAATAACAGGTTTGTGTGGGCATCTGGTCCTCACAATGTAATGTATGCAAAACCCACAGACTCACAGAGACACAGACATATGGGCGAATATCAGCGTAACTAAAGGGGAGCTGAGCGCAAAGGCAGGGAGGCGGCTGGGAGGCCCCAGCAGAAAGGGCCATTTATCCTCCTCGGAGTTTTAACTAAATTATTCACACAGCATCATAAATGAAGTTCCCCGAGGTCTCGGAACACTGACACCGGAGTGGGGATGAGATCCGTACTCGATAAGGCATCTGGCCAGCCGTGGGGGGTGAGAAAATGAGTGTGACGACCGTACCGGTGTCAAGAGAGGAAACGCCAGTGCGTGCCGTAGGGTCCCACATGGCGGCCCCCCCAACAACAAAAAGCCTCATTCCCATAATGATCACATGATCAGTGGTGAGCCGACCGGTCTGCTTCTTCTTAAGAGTCCTTACCCCGGCCATATTAGAAAGCCCGGCAAGTGGGTTCCGGGGGCCTGCTGCCAAACGGACTGGAGACGGGACGCAGTGCCGAGGCTGGCAGGCGGTGTGCAGATGGCCAGATCCGACATGCGTGGGGGCTGCACATATGGGCATCGGTGGGCCGTTCTGACACAATCAGGTCTCAACCCACATGCACATCAGCGAGTGTGTAAGTGCGCCATTTACCCCATGAGCTAGTGACCCATCTGACTTGCTTTAGCAGCCCCTCTGCCTTGAATCACAGCCCTGATTTATGCCGCCCAACCTTTGACGGGCCGGACCGCCACCAGGCACCCATCCCATCCCGTCGGCCACGGTCCATAGCATCCATTAGGCTCTGGATGTCATCCAAAACCGCAGCTCAGCTGGGCAGCGAGTGAAACTGGCCCAGGTTTCTGCATGATCCAGTTTCAGAGAAGAGATCAGAACCGACTACGCACCGAAGAGGCATCATTACAAGGCATTGTCCCATCACTACAGTATCTAATCACCCCCAAAGTGGCGCCTGACAGAAATGGCGCACTGTGAAGACACAGCGACTCGAGAACACACTCAAAGGCAGCGGCTGAAGGTGCCTCCACCGGCTTGGAGGTGACCAGCTTCTCCGAGACGCATGTCCCGCAGGAAAGAGAGACAGAACTTCACAAAGAGGGTGCAGCGAAACCAGGATCTATTACAGCAAAACAGGAAATGAGCTCACTGCGTTACAATCTGCGGCCAAATAAACTCCATATGTGATACAGAGCTGTGGAGCTGGGAGATTTCAAACTTAGGCCCCCTCGTTAGCCGATAAAAGGTCCTGATGGTTGAATCTAACATCGGAAAGCTCATGTGCTCCACACACGCGGGAAGCTTGCAGAGGGGAGATGGACGCACATGCAGGCGGGGGGGCGCCAGCTAGGCCCGGGGCTGGGGGTGTTGTACCTGTTCCTTGATCGGGGCACTTAGTGAGGACTTCAGGGGCTCGGAATCCCGGCGTTCCGGCCCTGGGGGCCACCTGTTGTTTTCTGGGGGTAAGTGGGAAGAAATGGGAGCATCAGTGCACAAGGGCTTGCAAATGCGTGTGTGTATTTTGAGAGGTGTTCACAGGGCACAGAGACCAAAGGACATGAAGAAACCTCACCAAAAAACACCTCTTAACACCTGCCTGCACAAAAATGACTTCTTAGAAACACTGCCATGTTGGTTTTGGTTTGTGTAATCAGAACCTCTCATAGGCCTTGATAATAAAACTATAATTTTTTTTTAATATAAAGAATAATAAAAATAAAAGCACAAATTATACAGCGGAACCTAGACTGGCTGCCCAGAATAATTTAATAGCAGTCTGAAGAGGAGGCCTCAGACCTCTCCCCCGGCGTGGCACAGCCACGGCTTGGAGGGGCCCGGCAGCCGCGCGGCGACAAAGGAAGGGTCCCCGTGATGACACGCGTGACCAGGAGATGCATAGCCTGCAATTCCGCCAGCCACACTGGAGGGGGGGGATTTTTACCTGCCGGAAGCTTGTGGTTTTCCTCCGCCCAGCACCGAGCTGCTTCGAAACGCGAGTGAGGACTAAACCAAAGCCAGGGGATGGGGGCCAGCCGGCCGGCGGGAAAGGACTCCAGAATATTTATGTTGTGCGACGGCTGCCTTTAGGGCGAATCACTGGGCAGCAGCAAGCTTGCCGCGCGTACCTGGACAAGCAGACATTGCACACCCGGTCCTTCATATAGCAGTCGCAGGTCAGGCCCGGCCCCAAGCTGCTTCGGGACCTCTGGCTGCTCACTGGCGCCCTCGCTGGCACGGCCCGGCGTTTTGACACGACCAGCTTCCTTCCCGGCACACTCTCCATTCTAGGGACTTTCACCAGCTGCTCGGACAGATTGAAAGGAGGGTCATGTGACAGGCGACCTGCTCGGTCATGGGCGATAACATCCTCTTCTTTACCGTCAAACAAAAGGAGGCGGCTGCCTCTTAAACTGCCTGTACTGGGAGGGGGTCTGGGGAGACGAAGAGAGGTGGTTTCTATCCCACAATCCCCTACTCCACCCAACAGCATTAATACTAAATCACTAGTACTAAGACCTTTCTGAAGCAGGGCATTGTCCAGAAGATGTGAGCAGGGCCTTTCCTGGGATAACGGCCACAGCTACGCAGGACTGAGTGCCCTCACCGTGACCCACAGCTGAGATCATGTTTATGTGTTTACAGCACAGTTCCAGGGACCTTCTATCAAACATCTGATGAAAAATCTGTACATGACTGTGAAACAACAACTCCTGGGAGCCCCACACACCTGTCTTTGCTGACTGCCAACTCTCAACAAACATTACTTTGCTTAGTGACCAACATTAAAATAAGTCAGAATGGGAATTTCACATTTTTAAGTTTTGATCATCACTCGTGATCAGGTACGACTTTAGGAAAGGAAAGCCAGCTTGAAAACACTTCAGAGTGTACTGAAAGCTTCAGATAGGCACAGGCAAGGGCAGGAAGCCATGACTGGTTACCTTGGCAACGGCACCCTCAGACTGGTTGAGGCTGTTGAGGTTCCTCTCCCCAAACACAGAACGCTGGGCAGGACCAGCCACGGTGTCCTGTGGGGACAGGGGGAGAGTCAGGGCGCCGCCACGCCCGAAAGGCATGCATGCCAAGATACACAGCATGATGCATCTTCCCGGCTGCGGGTGCGACAGCATCCCTGCCATCCAATCTCACAGGCCACACAGCTGAGCGCGGCAGCACACAGGGCACGAGCCTAACTACAGCAAAACCCCTATTATACACAACATCTGTGAGGGAACGGGACCTCACAGGCATTTCGTATTTTAACACAGCAGCTCTGTATGGATAACGCAATCCACCCCCCCCCACCCCATACAGAAAGGACACCAGAGCAGGTGCTTGTAAATCAACTCCCCCCCCTTGCTGCACCGGGGCCACAGTGGGGTAATAAACACCTCACAGAGTGATGTGCCATTTGGACCTGGCGAGACGGACCAAGATCCTCTGCTGCCCGCAGATTTTATACGTACATCTAAATATATAAATGTGCGGGTGCCAGAGTTTGGACTTGGAGGGATGGAGACTCGCACGGGATCTATATATCAGCGACCTGTGCGTAGCAAGGCCCTACTGAACAAATGGCAGATTCTTTGGATGCAGCTCCCCCTGCTGGCCAGAAGTCACAACACCCCATGTAACCCCAGAAAGCTGCAGGGCAAACCTTGAAGAATTTTGATTAATCACTTTGGTCAAAGTCGGGTTCTGGCGGGCCATTTAACTTCCTGAATTAATCTGTGCCCCATGCTGAAGTTCACAGTGCACCATGTGATATTGAATACCGAGAGGTAGCCTGAAACAGTACCTTACTGCGCTTAGCCTGAGCCAGCGGCAGAGACCTCCGGGCAGCAGGCACCAGGGGGCGCTGCAATGCCGGATCCAGGGGGGTGGCTGGGTTCTGGGCTGCCCGGTCCACCGAGGGCCTCACCGGGTGGCTCTTCAGCTTGACCGCCTTCAGCAGCTCGATCTGCGTGTCCGGTGTGCCCTGAGCTAGGCCGAAATCCACAAGAGCATACCTGGAACCGCAAGAGGCATTTACACCGCGGTCAGCCGGAAGGCCGACACACTGCACCCAGAGAAACAGCTCTGAATTCAGCTCACACAGCCGGGAGCTCCAATTCACTCCAGGGAACTGACAAGGCCCCGCCTGGACCAGAACCAGGGAAGTCACAGCATATGGCGCCCTTTGGACACAAGATCATTGGGAACTTTAAGAGTGAGAATTACAGTTTCGAAAAAGACTTAAAGGAAGGGGGCCCTACCCTGCTTGCAGAAAAGGCTGTAAAGACAACCCAAACAGAAGCTTTATACGAGTTTAAGAAAAGGTGTTTTCAGGGATTAACTAGAATCATCTGGAATTAACAGCACACTCATGTCCAGCATGTAACGGGTGAATTCGGCTGAACTGAAACATGAGGTGCATCTGAGACATGGGAAGCAGATTTCTCCACAAGAAGCCAAACCTTTATACGGCCCACATGGCATGAGAAGTGCTTACACCAAAACCGATGCTCAATGGAGAATGCTAGACTGAGGATGGTCATTTTAAAGCAGCTCCTCGAAAGGGTGAATTTCTCCAGGCCCTGATTTCTCTGCGGCGAGTTTCAGTCCAACGATCCATGGGTCTGACCAGGACTAACATGACGTTCAACTTCTAGTATTTGTTTATTACTATGACGAGAGAGCTGGAAGTCAAAGGCCAGGCCAAAGCCTGATCCCATTTAAAGATAACACACACACAGGGATTACAGAGGAGCGAGCAGGTGGCCTGCTTTGGACAGTGCTCACAGACCCTCCCTATAACAAATATTTAGAGTCACTTAGAGGTCAGTAAACGGGACAAACGGAGCACAGCCTAACTTGACAACATGTGATGGCGTGCAGTTTCAGACAATATGTGGATGGGCTACATTCCCTGGCAGGCGCCGGAGGCCCGATGGCGGCACACACCTCCTCTGCAGCCGCTCGTACAGGAAGTTGCTTGGCTTGATGTCGCGGTGGATGATTCCAAAATGATGAATGTGCGCAAGGGCTTTGAGCAAGTGGAACATGTACTGTCGCACTTCTTCAAAGCTCAGGGAGCCCAAGATGTCCTGGAAGGAAGAACCAGACAGCGGCACCATGCCAGGCCTCGTTATCTATTTGACAGAGCAGCATATGTGGTTTGGGCCCTTGAATACTATGGCATACTCACCACAAAGGCCTGGTGCTCCATGTAGGGCATGACGATGACCACGTGGTCATCCTTTCGGAAGCAGTACGTTACCCCCATCACATTTTCTTTTCCACTAAAACAAACACGAAACAAACCTCATCAACCACCCCACAAAGACAACCATTTAAAGAAGATTTTTCTAACTCAAGCAACAACCTACAAAACAATCATGCCAAACATCTAGCTCCCTTGGAAAATTTTCATCTAATTGAACAAAAGCACAAACCGTTTTAACAGATATTTCAATATGTTATTCATATTTCACAAAGCATATACAATAATATACAGTATACCCAGAAACAGTGCAACATAAGATTACTCTTCATAATGATTTATGAACAAACAAGATGACTCAGTTTCCAGCCACTGGGATATAACTGACATCATGCAAAAACTCATAAAAAATATTTTTAGATTTCTTCCAGCCTATAAAGGGTGGGGGACTTACTTTAGTGCTTTGCTGAGCACCATCTTAGGTCTGGGAAATGGTGCTAAAGTTTAAAAGCTCCAGGTTTAACCAGAATTGGTCATGAAAATAAAAATTACACCTTATTCTAAATGCGTTTTGCATATTTTGCAAAAAGCATCATTTCTGCAGGAAAAGGAGTGAAAACTGCTTCTAATCTGGGGGCTGGTTTGTCAAATCCACGGTTGGATGGATGGATTGAGCAGCAGGGTCTTCTGTAATGTAACTTTAAATATTCTGACTGCATATACAGCAAAGGGGTAAGGGGAGTGTGCAGAGAGACCTCGCCTAAGCTTTTACGCGATTATCGTAAACAGCATAAAATGATATACAGCATATTTCTGCACCGGGGCGCAGGCCGACTCACCCAGCGACTGTTAGGCACTGCAGCTCTGCAGCAATGCGCAGTGGGTGGCTGGTGGGAATCAGGTGCTTGAGTGCGAATTTCTCCCTGACCCCAGTCTTCATCTGGGCCTCTGCCAGGTACACGGAGCTGAAGGTACCTAGTGATAAGGAACCACATCTTAGGGCCCGACGGAGCTCCAAACCAGACCTCCGTGTGAGTCAGGCCTGAGGCCATCGAGGGAGGCCTACCTTCTCCAATCTTGTCGATGATGTGAAACACTTTGGCGAGCTGGGGCACAGCTTCATACAGCTGCTCGATATCCATCTTCACCTCACCTGTGGCAAAGTACCACAGTGCTCATTCAGACACAAACCTGGCAACCCCCTTTGTCATCAAGTTAATTCCGGTTAAGTTTTTTTTCCAATCCCCCCCCCCGTACATACTGGGTATTTCGCCTTTCCCGTCTCCCTCCACTGCCGACTGGCTCTCCAGCGCCCCCGGCTCCCCACATGACCGGTCAGTCGCCGCTTCCTCCATCTGGCCGGAACAGCAGAAAAGGCGGGCAGGCTGCATGGGGTAGAGAGTGATCGCGGTTAATAGGAGACCGGCCCGCCGGGAGGGAGACGCCGGCCGCAGCACAGGACCCGGGGAAGCGGGACGCAGCGGGACGCAGCGGGACGGCGTGAGTAATACCGAGGGCGACCAGCCGGGCGCCGACGCGGCCCCGTTAGCTGCTAGCCGGACTCCCCGCGATACATTACCGACAGCCGGCTTTGTTTGCCGTCGAAACGCGCCCATTTAAAGTGAGTTTTAAAGGGCCAAAGTGACACGGAGAAGGCGGCCGCCCCCGGAAGCTCCCGCGGCCTGCTTCTCTCACTTATACGGAGCATTTTACCATTAGACGGAGTTTGTTACAATACTGAGACAAATGTAAAAAAGATAGTAATAAAAGATTCCGTAGTAACTTACTGGTTTACTTCAGCTCCTTCCGCCAGCAAACTGCGCGCTAAAAC
>JAODKL010000044.1:2313473-2332403 GCA_026780765.1 Petrocephalus schoutedeni
AAGATAGTAATAAAAGATTCCGTAGTAACTTACTGGTTTACTTCAGCTCCTTCCGCCAGCAAACTGCGCGCTAAAACGTGACGTAGGAGGGACGGCCTCCGCGCGCTAATTAATATTCGTGACGTGTGCCTCATGAATATTCATATAAGCTCCATGACGATTATTCACCTACCGGCGCAGCTAAGATGGAAACACCAGCCATACTTGGTCAAACTTTATTTTGACTAATGAAAATGAACCAACACATCTGCGTACAGGTGAATCACGAGAAATCCATCTGTTTCCATTACATTTTTCATAAATATATATTGCTGCTACTGGCAAATATCTTTAAAAAACAATTTTGACACCATCACCATAATATAACATGACTGAAAATAACATCAACACAGTTCTTTTTAAAGGACAAAGGGAAATGGGAAAGGTTCCATTAAACAAACATTGTTTAAAGAAACAAAAACAAATTAAAGCCCTAAAATATTCCATCAAATATTCCAATGAATGCTTCCATTTCAGAGGAGTGGTCTTCCACTTGATACCTGTAATCAATTGTAGGCATATTGTAAGCACAAGAGTAATAATATTCCCATTTTCTCATTAGATTGTACAGAAAAAAATGACAACTAAATGTCACTGCAGTCACAACATATGGACATAAGTATTGGGACACCAAGCCATTACATGCACAGGAACTTTTATGGCATCCCATTCTAAATTCATAGGCATCAATATGGAGTTGGTCCCCCCTCCCCCCTTTGCAGCTACGACAGCTGCCACTCTTCTGGGAAGGCTTCCCACAAGATTTTGTCTTTGGGAATTTTTGCCCATTCACCCAGGAGGGCAGGCTCTGATGTTGGACGTGAAGGCCTGGCTCGCAATCTCCATTCTAGTTCTTCCCAAAGGTGTTCGATGAGGTTGAGATCTGGGCTCTGTGTGGGCCAGTCAAGTTTTTCCACACCAAACTCACCCAACCATGTCTTTATGCACCTTGCTTTGTGCACTGGGACACAGTCATGCTTGAACAGAAAAGGAACGTCCCCAAACTGTTCCCACAAAGTTAGAAGCATAAAATTGTCCAAAATGTCTTGGTATGCTGACACATTGAGTTCCTTTCACTGGAACTAATGGGCCTAGCCCAGCCTCTGAAAAACAACCCCATACCCAGACATTCCACCTCTCTCAGAACTTCCGGGAGTCTCCCGCAAATTCACAGCAGCTCCCAGACTCCCGCAAATTACGCGCAATGTCCCGGAAATCTGTTGTTTCGCTAGTCAGTGGCAGTAAAATCACAGTTTATATATACATATATATGTATATGTGTATATGGTATTGGGCCTGTGGCGGTGACGTCATTGTACGAGGCATCGTGGGTCTTGTTACGGTCACCTGCAAATCCAGCCAAGTACTGGGCAGCACCCCCACCCTCCCAGATGCCTCCCTGAAGTCAATATTACTAAGGTGGGAAGTCTGCATACCATTAATTACCCCTCCTTCATCAGACTTTACACTTGGCACAATGCAGTCAGACAGGTAACGTTTTCCGGCCAACTGCCGAACCCAGACTTGTCTGTGAGACTGCCAGACAGAGAAGTGCAATTCGTCACTCCATTTCCACTGCTCCAGAGTACAGTGGTGGCGTCCTTCACACCACTCCATACGACGCTTGGCACTGTGCTTGGTGATGTGAGGCCTGCATGCAGCTGCTTAGCCATGGAAGCCCAATCCATGAAGCTCCCAGTTTTTGTGCTGGGGTTGATGGCAGAGGATGTTTGGAACTCTGTAGTTACTGAGTCAACAGAGCTTTGGTAACTTTTACACACTATATGCCTCAAAATTCAGTGACCCCACTCTGTTACTTTACGTGGTCTGCCACTACGTGGCTGAGTTTCTGTTCCTAAACACTTGCACTTTGCAATAAAACCACTTACAGTTGACTGTGGAATATCTAGCAGGGAAGCATCCCACAACAGTACCACCCTTGAATTCACTGAGCTTAGAACAACCCATTCCTTCATAAATGTTAACCTGACTGCATGGCTAGGTGCTTGATTTTATACGCCTGTAGCAATGGGTCGGAATGAAACGCCTAAATTCAATGATTAAGAGGTGTGTCCCAATCATTTTGTCCATATAGTATATATACTGTTTGCACACTTATAACTCTTCCTACCTGCCAGTTTGATCTGTTGCATTTTCTGGGACACCGGGCTTGGCAAAAAAATCAAACTTTGCACATGGTGCAGTCAGGTCGAATCCACTATGTTTTGGCAGCAAAGACACGCTATTTCTGTGCATTTCTGTGGATGTTTTCTACGGAAGAAAAAAAACTGCTTTCAATTTTAGAGTCTTAGAAAGGTACAAATTTCTCATGCTAGGATGTGGTCACCTCTATTTTTCAAATGGCCTAGTAATCTCACATACAGCTGCAAAATTTCAACCAAATGAAAGCTTGCGGTTAAAATGGAAACACTCCACAACCCTTGTATTGAGCTTGACTGCTAGAATAACTCGGGAACACAGTGACTCTACAGCCGTGCACACAGTTATATGTGACTCACAGTGTCTTCATCAGTAAGGTCCAGGCAGACACATGGTTTGGGAGATGGAGAGAGAGGAGGTGCACACACAGATGGCATGGGGCAGCTAGCTGCAGCTGAGCTGGTCCTGAAAGAAACACATGATTATTTAAGCATTTTAATATCCATAAATATGGTTTAGTACAACTCAAGAGGCAAACATGAAGAGCAATACATCACCCCAAGTGCTTAAAACTGACTCTCTCTCTGTTGCTTGTTTGTTTTTTCATTTGACTATTAGTGGAGCGCTGTCCTGCTAAACGATGCAGTTCTTGATGTGCAGACAGTGATTTGTTTTAATTGGTTAGCTTACCCAGGCAATCTGTCATCCTGTAAGATGGATTCCGGTTGATTGTGACAGGGAGAGATGCGTGCTGGAGGGATAGTTCATTATGCATTCAGTGATAACTCAGGGATTATATATTCAGTGTGAAAAATCATTCAAAGACAAACCAAGTTGCTTCTGTGAAGATAGGCATTTTATAGAAAACGCAATGATATTGGTAAATTCGTTCCCATTTGTAAATAGTATAGCACTACTGACTAGGTTTAACACACGGAGAGAGAATACCTTCTGGTCTTTCACTGTCTTTCTCTGGTGCTGCCGATTCTGAAATCTCATTGGTGCATACTAAATTCTCATCGTCAAAATCATCCCAGTCATCTATTCCCAAGTCGAAGTTCACATCTAGGATATCAGAATGGAAGTGGTCACTGTTATATTTGGGACCTGCTTCTGGTATGTTGAAACCACAGTGCATTTGGCTTAGAGGGGTAACAGCCAAATCTTCACTGCCAAAAGCATCTGAAATAAAAGAAAATACACACATATATAAGTTCACCCGAATGATTCCTCAGTAAAATAAATGGAAATGAAAGTAACCGGGTCACATAAAGCCAAAGTGAACTGACAAACCTTATTACATGGCTTGTCATTATTTCCAGGAAATGGCAGGAAGATACTAATTATTAGTGTTGGTGCGGCAGTAAGGAAATGACTCAGGCCCAGGGCAGCCGGGCCGCCTACCTTGCCAGCCAGTGAGGCAGCCTGTACCCTCAGTGGTGCTGCTGACTGACCGCTTCTTCCCAGCTTCATCTGTCCAGTTACACATGCCTCCAAGAGACGTCAGGTCTACAGGGTCGCAAAACGGGGGCTGCTTACACTACGGTGACGTTCATGGGAAATGGCAGACGAGGCTGCTGTGGTGGCATCCTTTTGACTCTTTAATATGTCATTTGCTAGTGATGGCATCCTTTTGACTCTTTAATATGTCATTTGCTATGGCTGTAACTCCTCTTGCCATCCGGTGATCACTCGGGCGTGACCAAAAACTACGGCTCTGCTACTACATATGTGCTTTACGAGGCTGTACATACTGTCAGAATAAACAGCTCCTTTCCTCATCTCTGTGGAGCTTCCGCTGCCCTCTACAGATTCCACAAATTCTATTTGCACATGAGAATTATAATAGTTTCCTTCAGACCTCAAAAAAAATTGGAGATATAAACAATTAACTTAATGTCCTAATGTAAAAGAATAGGGCAATGACATGCAATGCAACTAGAATCTTAGATGAAGATGAATACATAGACTATGCTGGTGAGAAATCTTTCACTTATTCCCTGACAGCTTACCAGCCCTCTACAGGTTCACACAAAATAATGAGACTTCCTTTTAACAACTTGTTGAGAAGAACGTTTTTGATCCTGATGGTCTACCTTGATGTTGCAGGAAGGGAGTCCTTGGGACAGTATGCAAAATGCTGAATGCCCACTGTGGCCTCCTCATACATCCTCATCTAGTTGAGGAAAGTGTATTTGAAAAGGCCTTTGTTATTGCAGGTTAGGAGACTTGGAAATTCCTGAGCATTTCCTATCTTTCACCTCTAGGGGTCAGCAACACATCTCTATCTATCTGCAAAGCTTCAGTATACTAAAGATGTCTTAACAATAGTTCACTATGACTATTGTCTCCAGCTGCAAAAAATATTTGTTCTGCACTTTGACACACACAAGAATTCTCCCCAGCAAGCACAAGCCGAAGAAAACATGTTAACAAAAACTGAAATCCTGAGCCCCCAAGCCAATTCAGATGGAATACCACCGAGGACCATTAGATCTGAGTAGTACTGTGCAGCAGTCTGGGCTGCATGTGCTCAGCCGGAGCCTCAGCTGGACAGGCAGGGCTGCACTGACAAGGCGTAACATCACGCGCCCCCCTGCAAGACGGCATTCAGCCCTGCGTGCCTTGAGACGTTTCACTGGGGTCTCCATCAGGCTTTCACTCCTGTTTCTGAGATCCCTGAGGTAGGAAGAGAAGCCAGACTCACGATCTGTGGTCCTCTTCAGCCCCCTCCCCACGCCAACCTTACCTGAAAGACAGACTCCTGTGTTACATAACAGGAATGCACCCGTTACCCTAGTAAGCACTTCTGAAAGAGAAGGTAACACTTTCAGTTACCTTTTAAGAGGTTACCTTTCTATTACTTACAACAGTCATGTCCGCACTGCTCCTTGTTTTTACAGAAATGGTTACACTGTCGTCTTCCTGAACCTGGGGTGATGTTCTCTTTTAAACAACCTTTATCTAAAAAGGAGAACATCATAAAATCATAAAACTGTCAATTAAACTGCAGAACATGGATGGATGAGAGTGATGGATGTAAGTAAACTGAGCATCACGCATATCTTACGGCATGCTGTCAAAGCCTTACATACCTTTGGTTTTTTGGCCGACTGTGTCCTTAGCTCTTTGAACTGAGCTCATTGCTGCCTGTAGTTTGCACTCTACAGCATGGGTTTTGACCTGCATGTTTTCTGAACCAGTATTTTCAGCCCCAAACCTTTTAGCTCCAGAATAGAAAACACTGTACTTCTGCTGAATGTCAAATCCAACTTCAAGATAAGAAAGAAATGCAATCAGGAGTCAAATTGATTAACATATCGGGACTGTGTTATTACTTGTCATTATCATTACTTGTGTTTCCTTTGGCCCTAAATATAAGTGATTCTGTGCAGATTAAGAATATGTAAGAAACACTGTGCTGCATGCCAGAATCCCCCAGAATTCTGCTCCAGAACATGACTTTCTTCAGATTTTGTCTCTAGTATGATGCTGATTTAGTGTTATAATTGTGTTATAATAACCTAAAAAAATACAACTCCCAAAATTCAGAGACTGGATGCAGAGATTCTCATCAGTAATGTGGACCTAAAAAGTTAAGAGCTGGTACTCCAGAACACTGCCAACTGGCGCACTGCTAACAATGCAAATCGAATCAATGACCACAAATGTCGAAAAGCGTTTCCCCTTTTCTCTGGCTGTTATTAGTCCATAATGTCAGAAGATATTAATCACTGAAGGCCACACCCACCAAACTCTGAGCTAATCAGATTCACACTGAGTTCCTCTCCCTTGGGTGCTCTTGTGACTTCAATTTTCCTTGACCAGCTCCCAGTCTTCAGCAACAGAAAATCTCTGCAAGGAAAAACACAGACCGCCATTGTGTCCGTTTCTGAGTGTGTGTGTGTGTGTGTGTGCGGGACAGAGAAAAAGCGACAGTGAAGGAATGCTGAGATGGGTACATTACGTTGGCCCTTACGTTACTTTCTGAAAGAACACCACACTGTTGTCGCAGTCCCCTATAATTAGGGTGACAAAATGATGGTTTGGTGCTGTTCTCCTGTTCTTCAGCTGCTCGTAGTTTTTTAAGTGTACCATCACAACGATCTCTGCAGTTGAAAAACTGTATCTTGGAATCTATGAAGTGCAAATAAAATATTTAAACGGAGACATTCATGCGACAGAATTGACAGTCTGTTTGTGTGAATGACTGCCACACTGACATTCACTCTCATGATAACTCTTTAACAGGAGAGCTGAAAACGGTTGGTCACAGGGCTCCTGATTGGTTCAGCCAAAAAAGGTGACCATCCTGCATTACAGTTGAAGGGGAGGCTGTGAGCCAAAACAACTCTGTCTTGGGGCATTATTCTGTCTTGGGGTCGAGTTAATACTGCTAAGGTGTCAAAATAACCAACCCCTCAATATAACGTAAGGATTCTGCATGTTCAGGACATCATTGGCAGGTATGGATGGTGCTGTATGTGGCCAAATAATGACAATGTGACAGAGGTGACTGTTGCCTTGCTTGGTGCACAGTACCCCTGCGTTAGCGTGTTTCTGAATGTACAAAGCACGGACAAAACAGCAACACTTAGTTATTAGTTATCACCCCCATCTTACTGGCATAAAGGGGAACGCATGTTCCCTTGCTATTAATTCTCATTCTATTTCAAAATGTTTTTGAAAATAGGACAGTACTTATTACCTGTTCCAAACTGACTTCATACTTAGGAAGATGGATGACTGCCTCTCTGATCTGGTTTCCAAAAGGAGGGTGCCTGTTGACAATCTGGAGAGCATTGTATTAGCCTTGCAGGAGGTTGGTTTAATTCAGAGCATTGTGAGAGTAAGCTTGGATATGATTATAACAAGCTCCGCGTACCAGCTCCAGCTCTCTGGGGTTAGTGTCCTCGATCTTCTGGAATGTTGTCAGGCCAGCATTCACCATCGCTGTTGACAGCGTTAAACCTGACGGGAAAAGGCACTGTCAGCTGACCTAGCTAATCCAGCCTGAAATCAGGTCTAGGATCGACGAAAGTCATTTTGGCCTGGCCACGACCCAAGTGTTGGTGACATGGTAATTAAGAGTAGTAGTGGCAACTAGTAGAGAGTCAGTTGGCCAAAAACCCCTTCACGCCCTGTTAAGGCACTGTAGTCACGTGGCCCTTTAATGGGCCATAGCTGGTCTAAATCGATAACAGGCACAAAACGCTGCTCTGTTCTGTTACATATATATTTTTGGCAAAGCAGTTCAGCTACAGGCTATTTTTGTCTTGCACGTAATAAAGTGTCTTTAATGACTGCACAGCTTGTCCAGTTATGGCAAAGGGCAATACGTGTTACAGGCTTGGATTAAACTCCTTCTCCTAGCCTTTGTACTGGCACGACATCTGCAGTTACATCCAGCAGAGCCAGACTTGCTATTATCGTTTGTATCTGAAAGGGAACCAGAGGGCCCCTCACAGTGAAGTTTGCTCCGGCCGAAGCTGTTGCTCAGTGCTCTGACTGAAATATACACACCTATCTTCTCCAGCTGCTTCGAGATGAACGGTGAATTCTCCCACAGCCTGGCTCGGAAGCACTTAGCCAAAATCAGGGAGTTGAGCAGCGCCGTGAACTTCCTCTTGGGGTGCTGGCTGAGGAATTCTGATAAACCTAGCCAGACAGAAGCCGATGAGTGACCTATTGCCATGGAAATAGTCAGTACTAGCTCTCTATCCCTGGGATGAGATACAGTTCAGTGATAATGATTCTGTTGCTGCCCTAGCTGAGTGTTCCAGGACATTCTGTACTGCCATCCTGCAAGTCTCCATTCCATCTGATTCTCAGGTGGTTGCTGTTTTATGGTTTAAAGGCAGGAGGCATTAGGAACAGACTGTGCAGAGCTAGCCAAACTAACAAGGCTGACATTACCCACTGAAAATAGAAGAGGAAAAAAATGCATTACATCTGGTGAGACGAATTCCAATTCGGAATATCCTCCCAGTATCCTGCGTAAGTCCAAACTCCTGAATTGGGATGCAGCCAAGGTGGGCTTGTATCAAGCTATGAAAACACAAGGGGACTTTTAAAGGATTCACTACACAACAAATGAATAGAAAATGCTCTCTGGACTACGTATTTTCTATATATTCCTAAGGAAAGTGATGGTTCAGCACAAAATTAAAACATCTAACTGATTCTATCAGTATGCCACTTCCTGTTTACCATTTATTTCTAAAATAAATGAGGTGTAAAGGAGCATATTACTGTCAATGGAGTCTGTTGGAATCACACTATCATCAGAAAGCTGATTACTGAAAATCTTTTGTGGCATTTCTTTGAAAATCCCGTGAAAAATGCCATTATTGCGTAAAATAAATAAGAAGCTTCCATATATCACATTCAGTCAGAAAAGAGACCACAAATATTCTCTGAGAACAACTCTGAAAACCGTAAAAAGACAGGAATAAAAATACACGAGTGCGGAGTGAATGTGTTTGCAGAGGGTTCATGGGGGTCTATGCGACATACCAGCTGACTTTCATTTCCCTGTTCTTTATCTTTCCTTCCATCGGAAATCTGAAAAGAGAGAAGACAAGCGCAGCTATGTCCGTCAGGATTTACACCTGCAGCCCTTTCCAGCAGAAGCACTTTCTGCCGCGCTCCAACCTGATCGTTATCCTGTGCTTATCCCTGTTCAGAGTATTCAGACTCCGTTTCTCATTCATCCTGAGCTGCACATCACTGAACTCCTTGCCTTTGGATATGACCTTGATCTTGTTATGGAAAGGCACGCCGTCAGTTTGGCCTTTAATCAGTAAATGCTGCAATGACAAGTCAAAACGCAGGAGGCTCGGAACCATCACCCACCAGCTCAGGCAGCGATTCCGTCCCGCACACCAAATTGAAATGCTTCATGGTGTCGAAGGCTATACAGTGCCTGGCCATCAGCTTACCTGCCTCTACAGGTGAGAGGGACAAAACCTGTGTTCCTATTCACTGGCTTCTCATTCCAGCTAATAAAATACCACATAAATAAATTGAGCTGCAGTCACAGCAGGATAATTTAGATTTTCTGGACTTGACAAAATATCAATAAGAAATACGGACACAACAGTATCACGAGAGACATCTTGCACATGCTGACATATTTCCTGGCACAGAAAGGGAACCTTACCAGTGGGTTTAAAATTTATGTCTTCGTCCATAGTGATCAGGCTTATTTCAGCCAGTGAGTTTATGTTCTTAAGACAGAGTTCTGAAAAGATGATTGGTCTGATTTATAATGACCTACTTAAAACCATTTTCCAAGAACATTACACTGGACTTCAGGGATTACAGTATACCTTGCAGTCTTGTTTCAATTCCAACTCTGTCCAGACTTGATGTGAAACCTTCAAATAAACAGATGTGAAATGAGGGAAATGAGAGAGCACATGTTAACGTGGGTCTGTCCCATGTGGAAGAAACGTGTGTGCAGGGGAGTCCATTCTGCCAGAGTCCGGCATGCTCACCGTAATAACTGGGCTTCTTCAGTGCTCGAATGTACAAGAAGGTGGAGCGAATCCAGTCCAGAGCCACATTCACGTCAGAGATGGTGTGAAGGACTATTTCAGCATTCAGGTGTTCCACAAGGTGTTTGTGTAAGCTAGAGGGCAGAAAGAATGGTCAAGTGCCCATGAATAAACACACACACACATTCAAATCCATTTATTGTCATTTCATTCTCTGTATTTTAATGCTATAATCTTCACTTCTGATCAAACAGGCACAGAATGACTCTTCTTTTTAACAAGCAGTACCTTACCTGCTCTCAATGGCTTCAGACCCACTGACTAGCTGCAGATATTTATCTTTTGTCTGGGACCTGGTCATGATCACTGCTGTCGCGGTTGTGTCAAACTAGAATAGAAAGGCACATTTCCCACATGCACGCGAACCCACACGGCGAGCCGATGGTGCTTCTGACGTGCCTGAGCCTTACAGGGTGTAAGCCAACATGCGGCACATGCACAGCTTCTAGGTGTATCATGGCACATGTAGGCCAGTGTGCGACTGCTTACCTGGGGTCGGCCAGCCCGGCCAATCATCTGCAGGATGTCCATCTCGCTGTACTCCTCACAGGAACCACCGACATAATGCGTTGTGGACTTGATCACCACTAGGTGAGCGGGTAGGTTCACTCCCATTGCTAAAGTACTGGTTGTGACTGATTGAAATAAATATGACCGATTTGTTCAGCCCATTATACAGTACTTCAGTTTGTTTGTATCTGAGAGTGTGCACTGGAGGAAATTAAATAATTTAAGTTCATTTTCCCATACAAAACAACATAAATCACTCATTTTAATATAAATCAAGAAGTTTAAGTATCTAGGCCGTAAAAACTGAGATTACACAATATCATGTGTATTCGATTCACTTCTTGATGTATAAATGAATAGGCCTCTCTGGCTCTGCTCTGAGAGATTTTTTTCCTGTAAATAGCCGAAATACGTGTTTAACACACAGAAAGACTAAGGCATTCTGGGAGGTGATTTAAAGTCCGCATCTTGTCTATTTTTTATAATTCTCCTGTCTAACAGCTAGGTTAAGAATAAGTTAAGGTTAAAGCCTGTCACGTTACCAAACCTTCCACAAATTATTGATGGTTTCAAGAAATGAAAGGAGGCTTCGAAGGCCCAAGGTGATGCTCACAGAGTACTGGTAGGTCTCCAGCGGTGAAAACAACTTCGATAATCTTCCGGTCAGAAACGTCCATCCCGGCATGATGAAAACCAACTCCGTGCATTATTAGATCTGGAACACAAAAAAACATCTAGAGGTCACTTATGAAATATTAATATCACAAAGAAAGTTTCAGAAGCACTTCCCTATGCACTTATGAGAAGACACACACGAATGCTGTGGTGGAGGGAATACCAGGGATACCTTTGAGTTTGGAATCAAGAAGGGAGTTTGCATATTTCATTAACCTGCAAAATGAGAGCAATGGCCCATAAGAAAACAGTAGAGCATTTTCCTAGAAAATTAAACAGGCTGGAGATGTTGTGCACTTTTAAAATGTCACATTACATCAACAGGTGCCGTTTTGGAGTTAATACAATTCATCTGGAGGATGTGTATAACATTTCAGAAAAAAGGTCATACTCAGTCCAAATGTCTTTTACACTTCATCGATTCAGACCAGTAACAAATGCTTTAAACCTCATGCAACAACTATTATGGTCTTGCTTTACAGGGAGCGGGAATAAGAGAATGTGGATTAAAGAATACATGCACAGGAGCCGAATAACCTCTGTTTGTGTTCCGCGCTCATGATAAAACGGCCGTCTTTTGCCAGCACTGATGCAGACTGCTGCACACCTTTCCTTGTGGAGCAGAACTACACAAAATCAAGCAGAGAGAATGTCAGCTGAGTTTCAGTCGTCCGAAACAAAGCCCACCATACAGAGGAGCCTGTAGTCACCACGAGTGTGGGCTTCTGGTCCGAGTACGTCTGGATGATGTTCGCCATCTTGTAGTCGAGGGACAGGTCAAACTTGAAGTCTGTCTGATTGGTGCCACACGGGAAGCCAAGCACCAGCTTCCTGAGCTTCACCGGCCGATGGCTCTCATCCAGCTGCAGGCAGGTGGCAGGACCAGAGGTGTCCGAGAACCATTCGGCGACCTGAGAGTACAGCCGTCATTAGCACAGCCTCAGTGAACTTCTGGATATCACATCCAGGTAATTTTCCCTTCTGTCGTCTCTGCCATCGCAGCCACGACTCACGTCGGCGATGTTCGGAATGGTAGCGGACACGGCGATGAATCTCAAGGTGAGACGTGACTGGTGGTCCCCTCCGTTGCGATAGGCGTTCATTGTTTTCATTCGGCTGACAACGACCTCCAGTGTTGCTCCGCGGTTTGAGTCTTTCACCACATGGATCTGGGGATGGTTCAGAAATATATACTGCATGCCAAACATACAGCAAAACATATGCTTTGTTTGAAGAGAAAAAACATTAAAAATGGAGCAAGATGCTGCAGGGAAACTCCTGACCTCATCTATGAGAAACAGCTTGACCAGCTGCACTGGACTGTTAAGTCTCCACTTCCTTGTCATACTGTCCCACTTTTCCTTCAAGGTGAGGAGAAAGACAGATACAAGTCAAAGGGAACCAGGAACACACAGTGGTCAGTGTGCACAAGTCCACGGTGCGTAGCCTGAACCCACACAGCAACACCTCCAAAGCCTGGCCTACCGGAGTGGTCATGATGATGTGGGCATCCTGAACCTCAAAGAAGTCATCAATTTCTGTGTCACCCGTCAGTTCTTTGCAGTTCAGCCCGAGAGGCCCGAATTTCTGCCTCCAATTTTCGTAACACTGGCTGCAAAGGGCTTTAATTGGCGCCACTGCAAGCGTATAACACAGAGCTGGGTCAGGCTGTTTCTTCAATCAGTGAGCCCATGAAACAATTCAAGGCTCAACTCCAGGAAACAGACAGGCAGCTGGCAAAAGATTCTCTCTCTGAAAAAGCAGAATCACCACACATCTCCGAGAGTAATAACAATAACAACAGTTTAAAAAGTGAGCCTTGTTTACCAAACCTGCGCTACGAAAAGTTCCGGCAGGTTTGACCACAAATGGAGCTCTAACCCAGGGGTTGCGCTCTAACAATCAAGCGAGAGAAACACCCAGGTGTCCTTCCTTTAACTGTGAACGACCAATACTTACTGTACACAACTTTAACAGAGTGCCAGGGAGCCGGGACCTCCATCAGCAATCGAATAATTGCCAATTCAAAGAGCACTGTTTTTCCAGAGCCAGTGGGGGCACAGGCCACAAAATTTTTACTGGTGTAAAGGATCTGTAAAACAGATCCTTTTATTATATTTGCATGTTATTCGTCTGAATTAGAACCATTGAACTGAATTAATTTAACAGATAACAAGCATGAGTATGGGAGAGATTCACCCACTTACATCATCTAGGGCTTTCGACTGCACATAATTAAAGTACGGGAACTCTTTGAAGACAGATCTGAACTGTGCAGCTTTGCAAGTCATATCAAGGCTTTTGTGTTTTAACATTTTCCCTTTAGTGAAAAAGGCTGTCCGAGAAAAAAAAGCAATTATCTGGCTTACTACTCCTTCTGGTTTCTAAATTTTATATCCCTGTAAAGCATTTTGGATGAAATAAATACATCAGTAAAATGTGCATTATTTTTATTCTTATTATGCATTAATAATAACAAACATAATTATAACCAATTTTGCCATTCACATACAATTAGGTCATGCCTTAAAATCTCAATGGTATTTATCCTCCATTCTGACCAATGGCAAACACGGGTCATTCAATATAGAGGGGAATCCACCCTTCTGTTCAAGCTTTGATGTGCCATTGGGAATGGCCGCCTTCTCTTTGTTGATACAAGGCCCTTACTGCACTTTGAAGAAGCGGCATTACCCACAAAGGGATAAGCTGTCCCAACACGTCACGTTTAATCTATCAGAGAAATAATAGCCACCCCTTTAACAATGCATGAGCACGCTGAACCTGGCTGGCGGCACACAGAGAGCCACCTGAGCACTCGAGAGCTTTATGCATGTTAACCCGAAGCACAGAGGGACGGAGAACCACACGGGGAAGCCGCCACCGGGACTCGATCAGCGTAGGGGAATTAAGATGGCAGAAGGATACGGATTTCAGCGATGGAGCGGAGAACGCCCGGCCCCGATCCACCTGATAAAAAAAAATCGTTAATAAATCATCCCTCATCTAATGAGGTGCAGCTCTGTAGAATATATTAGCACTAATCTTCCACAGTACCTGATCTGGCATATTCAAGGACTAAGGCACTGTATATGATCGGTTAACCGTGGTTATGGTGATAAATTTATATAAAACCTCAACATCAAAGCATATGTAAAACAATGTAACAATGTCCATATCATACTGACTAGCTGATATATAAGAATTTTGAAGGTACAAATTGTATATGATAATGAGCACTTAAGCAGCTAGTGTCTGCCACCTGGTGGCCTCAATGGGGACTGTTGACCAGGGGATTATTTAATGTTTACTTTAAGTAAAGTCATCCCTTTAAACCATTAAAATGTAAATGTGACATTTTTATGTACAAAGAAGTGTACAAAACATATACTTTTTGTACATTCTGATGTGATGGCAGTGTTGAGAAAAATAAGATGGTATAAGAACTCTTAATGGGACAGGCTGTCAAAAAAGCCCAGTGATGAGTTATTTTATGTCTAGATCAGGGGTGGGCAAAACAGGCCGTTGTGTGTGCGGGTTTTCGCTGCAACTCCTTAATTAGGTTACTAATTAGAGGAATGATTGGCCAAAGGCTCCTCATACCTGGGTTTGAACTGCTGATCTAAAGATTATCCCAAAAACCTGCATACACACTGGCCCTTCGCAGATAAGACTGCCCACCCCTGGTCTAGACCTTTGCTTGGTCACTGAGAGGGCCCCACTGATGAGTGACTTCCTTTGCAGTCGCTTGAAACAGGAAGAGTGGTCTGTCAATGGCAGGAAGTTGCCAACACCGTAGTTTACCACACGTCACCTCAGCTGAAACAGGCCACTGAGGCTTATACTGTAAGTGGCTGGCAAAGGTTTCACACTCGTTACCAGAATCAGAGATTAAAAGAAGATCGCCTCCAAAAATAGATGGGTTATAAACATGACAGATATCTTTGTCCAAGTTGGCCATAGCAATCAATGAATGACAATAAAAGATCTAGAATATGTTATTTATTCAAATAAAATTATATGGACATGAACCATTTCAACGGACTCAAGTTTATGAAGCAGCTTAATAGTCTTAGTTGTGAGAGGGTTATAGGCCATTCTAAAAAATGTAATACTGGAATGTTAAAAAAAGGATTTATGCATATTCAGTCTTTAATAATGCTTTAGTGGTCCACCAATCCACATAAAAGACAACGACTGTTAAATGAATTTCTGTCTTGTGTAGTTTTACAGGCAAATCTCCCCAGGTGAAATCCTGAACTTTGTTGTGCCCAGGATTTAAACTTCTAGTTTTGAGCCCGTTGCCGAGCTGACTGCTATATAACGATGTGCTTTCCTCTGAAGTTCCCATACAGAGAGCTTGAGGCAACAGCTCAGTGTTCGGGATGCGAGATCGGAAAAGATGGGCTAAGTCAGAAATGAAGAAAAATAGCCTGCAGTGCCCTAAGGTATAAAATAAATTGCAGAGGATGACTGGGAGCACAAGACACAAACGGCATAATAGATCATCTAAGATCTCGTAGTCTTTCAGGAGGCCGAAATCAAACTCTGCTGCACACGCATGACAGGCCATTAAAAGAATAATTTCATGCTCTAAGAACAGAAATCCGATGTCACATCTGATTTCTCAAAAAAAGAAAAAGAAAACAAAAAGAAAGACATTCATCCTGTGTTGTAGGATGCTTACAGTTGGAATGAGCACACTGCCCGGCACAGACTCACCTTGACCTTGTATATTGAACGACTGGGGATTAAACGGAAGGATATGAGCTTTTTGTATGGTTCGATCACGCTCTGACGAAGGTGGGCCGTCTGCACCAAGCACATATGAACTGGTGGAAGGAGCCATAGAGAAAGTAGGAGACGGTGTCGCAAATGAATTTCCCGCCACCTTAGGAACTCGGCCAGTGGTAGTGTCCTCAGTGCCAGCCTCTTTCGGACACGGCACGCTGCTGAAATGACTGCTGGGCTCTGCTGTAGGTGGTGCTCCAAGATTCAGAAACTGCCCTCTTTGCAAGGAAAAGCATGTATCCCCACCAGCCTTTTTCAACGGGGGCAGGAATTTCTTTGACTTCTGATATGAGCCTGTGAAAAGGAGCACTGGTTTAGTCTTGAGATTTGAAACAATGCTGCGAATGACTGTCATCAGCTTAATGAGCAGTTTTATAAAGCAGAGAGTATAAGCTTCACCTGTGGCTATTCTGTGGTACTGTGCAACAGACGCTAGTTTCTGAACATATTTTGAGCACAAGATATAAATTTTGGGACGAAATACTAAATAGTAGATTAGATCCATATGCAGCTTATTCACAGATGAACAATATATACATAACAATTACCTCCAATGCACTGCTTTATCAATAAGATCACGGTTATCCACGTCTATCTTGGAACACACAATATATCAGAGTACACCTTGGATGGATTGACTGACCAACACTGGACACAAATACTTTTTATCACCAAGGGCAGTCTTCCTACTTGTGGAGGAAAGAAGCGATACCAACCTGGGAAAACACTGCATGCACACAGCCAGAGCCAGATCTGAACCCTCCCCTTAAGAGGGGTGAAGTCATGACCTTCTCCACTGAATGAGTCTCATTTCCGGTGTACCACCATTAAAATAAATGTAGTGAAATTCAAGACTATGTATTCATATTTTCATTGATAGACTAGAGTGCCTTAATTTACAATTTAATAGTTTAAGGTTCAGGGCACATAATCCCATAAAATGATTGAATTTTTAGCCAGAAAATCCAGTCAAAGTAAAATTCTCTTTAAATGACAAAAATAATGACAATAAAGAACAATATTAAGTCCTCAACCCATGGCTGGTTTAAGCTGGATCTGGCTGATATAGTTAATTAAAAGCTCAGCAGGAACAAAAACCTGTACCCCCTTCGACACAAAGGCCAGGAAGTGCCCATCCATAGAGCAGGGTCAATAAACACATGCTGAACAAATTATACTCTTTATTCTCAATTCTATGTGCTATTTATAAGCTATTTCCTATGACGTTTTGTTTTTTAGAACATCTTATGTGTTTCTCAGCTACTTTGATGAACTGGACTCCCATTCAGGAAATTCCCCTGCCTTGTTCCCTATGCTGCCTGCAATTGGTTCCCAGCTACCCCCCAACGCCCAGAACTCGACAGGTGGATGGATATTTTAATACATGTACATGCAATGGTCATTTTAAAAATACGGAAAAACCAATGAAAATTGTATACTAAACATCACGACTCTATAACCAGCGCTAATCGTGTTGACTTATAGTAATAGCTGTTTTCAATCTGCTGGATGTTTTAAATATTAATTCATTTTAATTAAGTGAGAGCGTTCTCTCAGACAGCCCAAAGGTAAACAGAGCTGCTTTGTGCGATGGAGAGTGTAGACCTTTTTCGGGGTTATAAGACTCGTACCTGCCAAGCATCCCAGACGATTTGTCATAGGGAGCTCGACCCCCGAACAAAGAGACATTCCCTTCAAATCCCGAGTAACCAGTGTTTCGGAAGCCGGACGCGGTGGTTCCGGGTGCCACGCAGTTTGGCCCTGACATGGAGATTTTCTATAGGAATCGGGAATAAAAACGCACCGGAAAAGTACACTTTAAAAACTTTTGGTTGAGGGTGAGTGTATAAATGGGGACTTGTGTTCCCACGGCACTCACACTTCCGGAACAATGGGCCTTTCATAGAACAGGCTCTCCAAGGGCAGAGGGCAGTCTTCAGAGTCCGGCATGGTCTTGGCTCATCATGCAACATCAGCCGGGGGGGCAGCGAGATCAGATGCGGCAAGTAGGGAGGGTCTGGGCTTTTTCTGCTTATAAAAATGCTTATATATGATGCCAGGCAGGTTATTATGCGGGAACCGCGGCACTCAAGTAACTACCCTCTGCTGCCATTATCATCCCGAATGGCGTCAGTCACTAAGATAGAAAATGTATCAGAATTATTCTTCCGAAGCAGTCATATGCAATTACGTATCTGCATAAGAGAAATGTATTAGATGTACTTAAAATTGACTTGGATCGCGCACACGTTCCTCCATAATTGGCCACACTTACAGGAACAATTATTTACATATTTATGTTGCGGATAATACAAAAAACATAGACATACACCTGGTGTTATTATATAATTAAAACTGCTGGAGAGCACACAAATTGTGTGAATAGACATGGCGTCGGGGCACCTAAGCCAATGCTACGGGCAATTCGGCAGCGCACTGTACCGGCTTCCTGCGACATGCCCACATTGTGGATGATAACATACTTAACAACTGGGACGTTGGCTCTGGAATATGGACATTAAGTTATCGCTCTTGCGAGACCGGTGTTGTCGTGTAGTAACTAATTAATCGGGCTAATTCACTTCAGGGATTATATCCTGTCGCTGAAACAAAGTCAAACAACCATTTCGTGACCGATATTTTTCGGAGGGGTCAATAATAACTGAATTCTAAGAGGATTAATTTAATAAAATTTAATAGAAACATATACTACCTTACCAAAAGCACTTTCTTACACAAAACGTAAGTTAGTAAAGCGACAATGCGGGTTACGCTTAATTCCTCCGGCCACGCGAGCCCGCCAGAACCGGCCGCCGCCAGCGCTCGAGCGCGGCGCTCGCGAGAGCGCAGTGCTCATGTGCTCACTGCACCTGCGCGTGGCCACCGGGCAGAAGCAGCGTCGGCGCCGCCGGACTCGCGCGGCGCAGCCAGGGCTCCCGTCACGTGACCGCGCCACGGACATGCAACGCCCAGCGGGCCGTTAAGGTGAAGTCCCGAATGAATGAATAACGCGTTTACCGACACACAGCGTACTGTTTGAATACACCTTAATATGCAAAAGTGTGCTACGTGTGAGATTACTCAGATGTAGTAGACAAATATTAAACCCAATTTATAAACAGCTTTATGAGAAAATACCGCATACATTTAGCAATTCTGCAGAACACTGTTACAACGTTACATAAACATGCCATTT
>JAODKL010000044.1:2402995-2427161 GCA_026780765.1 Petrocephalus schoutedeni
CCGACGCACCTGCGGCCCGACGCACCGGCAGCCCGACGCACCGGCGGCCCGCCGCACCGGCAGCAGACCGACGCACCTGCAGCCCGACGCACCTGCGGCCCGACGCACCGGCAGCAGACCGACGCACCTGCGGCCCGACGCACCGGCAGCAGACCGACGCACCTGCGGCCCGACGCACCGGCAGCCCGACGCACCGGCAGCAGACCGACGCACCTGCGGCCCGACGCACCGGCGGCCCGACGCACCGGGCTGCTCCCCCAGCTCTGCGCCGGTCGCCGCCGTAGCTGTGCGTCCCGGGGCTGACACTCAGCCATAATCAGGGAGCAGGACGTTACCGGGACTCCCTCTCAGCCTCGCAGGGCACTGCTGCCGTGCCGGAGGTATCGGCGATCTCGGCCACGATTACATCTACCGACAATTATCGCCAGGAAACGAGAGGCGGGTGACGGGGTTATAATGCTGGACATCGCCCCCTATCTGTCTGTGGCGGAATACGGCGAGACTCTCAGGAATGGCCGCCATAGCAGTTTGTCTGCCGTCTTCCAGGAAACTGGCGAGGGAAACACAAGAGGAGACGTGGTGTCACAGCGAGGTATCCCCGCAAAATTATATACCACCATTCGGAGGAAATGCTGCCTACACTGTGAAACACTGCCTCTGTGCTAGATGTCTGCATTGAACTGCATTAACAGGCTCTGTTCTGAGTATAAGCGCCTATTCAACAATTTTCTCAACATTTTGCTCACGCCATATGGCTATTAAACACGTACCTTAAAGATGAGCAGCCCCACCCACTGCTCTGCCGGCTTCTAATCTTCTTATCTTGTTTCTTGTGGTTTCAGTCAGCTGTGAAAGTGCAGATCCATCTACCGGATGGTCAAATGAAACTCGAAATGCCAGTCAAAAGGATACAACAGAAGTCTTAGCTGATTGTTGGTTTTACATCCCTGGGATGACCTACATATTTAGTGCTGAACAATGTGAAGCATTCGTCCCTTGGGCCTTGATTTAAGAAATAATTATTTGCTGTATAGGAATCCTGGGATTCTAGATGTAAGGTTCTGTTGTAAATTGACCCCGATACTGTCACTTGTTCAGAAAATGGATGTTTTCCCACCTGGCTGTTGGAGTTGGGAGCATAGGTGATGACACCCTGAAATATCTGCCACGGGCACAAGCCCCTCGTTTAAAAGCCACGTTCCTTCAACCCCAGACAGCCGTGTGTCGTCAGGAACAGGGGACAGCCTGCTTCCGTCTTGCCCTTTGTTAGAAGAAAGCCTCCTTGCGAAGGTGCTCCATGAGCGAACACACTGGCTCTCTTTAAGTGCTTTTAATGGCTTCTGCAGTGATTTATAAATCGTCCATAAATCCGAATTCATAATCACTCGAGATTTACAAGCAGGTGTCCAGATTACAGCAAAATAAAATATTGCCCAAAAAAACAGTAAAAATCAAGAAACCGGGATGATTCAACGCGAGTTTGTGAAATCCATTGTCTTATGCGTGACACCTGTGTAACATATAGATTTCTGCACTCAAAAAGCATCACTGCAGATGACAGCAAAGGATTTAATCACAAATTATGGATTGTGAAATGACTGGTGCATTTGTCTTCTCCAGCAAACATTGTCGTCGTTACAAGGGAGTGATAAATGGAAGTCAATACCGATCTGAGTTTACATGTCTGACTCAGTTTTATATTATACTGTTATTTTGTGAATTGTATGAAGTCTACACATAAAATCCAAATCATGGCAACAACCAGCACTAGGCCACCAAGTTACTGTCTGAATGCACACGTAGGTCTACAGTAAGGTGAGAGGTCAGGGGTCAGAGGTGACATTAGGCCCTGGTCAATGAGCACCTCTGGGAAGTTGTCTATAGGTGTAAGAGAAATCAGAAAACATGCTCGCTGCGTGAGGCTCTCACGTAGGAGCGCCAAGCAAGCATTGCGGTCTTGAATGTTCTTGCCATGTTTGGTTACACACAGGTCACGCGAGAGGCTGGGGGGCCACAGCGGAGGCAAACACTGCCTCACCCCCATGCAGCAGGCCACCGCCACCTTCAGCCCTTAATGTGGTAGTTGTCCAACTCTGATTGGCTCTCAACGCCAATCAATTAATCTTGCTAAAACCTGCCCGTCAGAGGCCCTGTTTGTTTCCCTTATTTCTCCGTGAAAAGACAGAAACAGAACAAACCGGCCCGGCGCTCCGGACTCCGGTTTGCGCCATTCCGCCCCCGTCCCCCTGCATGCCCCCCAGGCTGGAATAAGCCAGCTGTTTTGCTTTATTCTTTGTAAGTGCCGGCTTCCGTTTTCGGAGCTTCAATCTCCTATGATACGTTTCCTTTTCTGAATCTAGGAAAAGAGCGGAGCTACGCCGTCAGCCTACCGATAAGCAATAACGTGAGAATATACTGCGGCTTCACGCTATCGACTCCCACCGTCGAAAGAGACACGCAATTAAAATTGTTTAAATGAACGCTGTATTTGTCGGTCTTTCTGCATCTATAGCGTCTGAGTGACAACACAGGAACAAATCAATGAGGGTAAACCACTGTCCCATCATCGCCTACGGATGAGGAGTAATGGTGTGATACTTTAACTGATCGCATTCAATTTTCTGCAGCCGCAACCGCAAACCTAATAACGCGATCGATTATACATCAAAGGCTTCCTTCAATTAGCTGAATGTTAATTAACATGTTAAATTAGTTTCACAGCATTGATTGACATGTTTAACCATCACTTTGATTTTCGTCTAATCGAAATCTATTTAAAACAATGTAGAGCGAACGCGAACATAGCAAAATTAATTACTTATGGATTTTTTTCCCCTTAAAACACAAAACTAAAACAAAGTCTAAAACAAACTTGCGAGTGAAGCCGTTTTGTGGGTTGCACGCCTATTTGTTAAATTGCTTGCAGATTTACTTTCGTTTCTCCAACACTGTTTAAAATTGAAAATTACGCGCATTGTTTTATTTTATTTATTACGAATTTATCGTTTCCAGTTATTGTCATTTCTACGGCTTATCTTCCGAAAAGAAATATTTTGACAGCATTGGCCTGTAATTATAAAAGCGTATGTTTTCAAATAAAATGAGCATTAATGCTAATAATAATATTAATCCATAACTGGAGTTGCCAAACAAGTTTTTGTTTAGCAAACATCTTTGGATACGACCATAACATGCCTGGTTGCTGTGCATGTGAATTGCAAAAGAGCGTCTTGCTTAACAGTCAGTGCCTTCGTCTTTAATTATTGGCCATTGGCAAATAATTACTTAGCGACAAACGTGCCCGCAATGTTACGCTAAGATATTGATGATTTTGTCGCCGCCTCGTGGCCACTAGCGTGCTGGCGCGTGCTGGCGCGTTCCGCGGTCTAACCCGCGAGGTTCGCCTTGCCTTGCAAAATGTGCAAATTGTAGCACGTATAATACACATTTGAAAAAGCGCACAGCGTGGGGTAATTTTAGATGTAATGTAACATTTTTTTCTGAAATTAAGTAAGTAATTGAACGATTGAATTGAAATAATTTGAAACTCGAATTTATAAATATACTCTTACGTGCTGATTTAATAAAAATGCGCCCTTCCGTGTTCTATTTTAAAATGTGTTTCATATTTACCTTTTATTATTAACTTGGCCACATGTGTGAGGGATATGAATATTTAGCGTTCTGTATGTATACATTTAACAGGCTCGGGTGCTTATGATATGAACTCCGACACTGCATAAACAGTTCGAAATTATACTGTTTGGATGCTAAGTTGCTTTATTTTGCTTCATTGTATTATATTTAAATTTATTGTGTCAAAATGCGGCTCTGCCAAAATCACGGGCAAGCAAAAAACAATAAACTGTGGTCGATGCAATATAAATCTTTAAATCTGTCAAATTAAATGTTTCATGAAAACCAAAACACTTGGCGCTTACCGGATTTGTCGATATCTGGCTGTCAGATTGAAAAGATCCCAGTGACTGCAAACATGATCAATTCTCAGCCTAAGTCGCCTCACTTCTCTGAATAAAAATATGTTTTATTAATTATTAATGAAGCATCTGAATCATTGATATACAAGCTGTATTAATATTCGGAAGACGGTCTTTTTGTCTTTTTCGGCAGATCTTTTTAAAGTAACTAAAATAAGCGGAACGATCAATAATACTGAAATTATGCTTGGCTAAATTTATAATAACAATAATAATAGTAATAACAATAATAATCATTATTATTATTAAATGGATAGATGGACGGATGATAATTATAGTTGTTATTATTATTATCAATAGTATGACATATAATTCTTTAAGATTTTGGTTTTAATTTCACTCAGCAAAACAAATGAATAGTCATATACGGCAATATATAGCCGTATAATTAAAGCGAGCGCGAGAAATTCCATAACATCGGCTGCAGGTCTGAATGCCTCTGAATGCTGTGCAATCGTCCCCCGGTACCGGCCGAACCTACGTACGGCCCAGCATCGCTCAGAAGGTCCAGTGGCGAGGTTTTGAGGGAAGCATCGCCATGCCACGTCCACGGCCGAGGCAGAGTATCCTGTGGGCGAACGTCTTCATCTTCACAAAAATAACGATAAATCGCGTGTTAATGTACATGTGCGTGTCCTGGTGGCGATGCAGGTCTCAGAAGCGCAAAACTCCGCGCTAAACATACGCCGCAATGGTCCAACACAGCCAAATACATTATACACAACTTTCATGGAGATTTTACCGTCCATTGATACTTTGGTTATGTTGAAATCTGAAGTGATATGTTAAATTATTTAAATTATGTTTAATTTTTTCTTCTGTCTTCTCAAATATAATTATTGTACTTAATTGTTTTTTTTCTTATAATTGCAGTAATAATAATCTTGTAATTACTCCCCTAATTAGCCTGACACACTAGTTAATCAGGGTAAAGCCGCTGCCACTATCAATACAACAACTCTGAGATTCAGCGAGATGCGTCGGTCTGTCTGGCCGCCTTTCGGTTCGGTACGATGCCACGAAACTGCCGCGAGGTTGGCATCTGAGGAGGGTCCGTCTCAAAATGCAAAAACATTTCCAAGTATTATCAAGATATTATTGCAGTAAAAGCGTGCGGCTTTCCAACGAAATCTGTGCTTTACTTAGCCTAATTTGTTTTTCCCGATGCATTTTTACAGTACGCTTCAAGAGAGCAATAGAAACATTTTATCACCGAAACATTTTGACGGGCTAGAATATTATTCACCTTAAACAAAATTTGAGCATGCAACTTTTTTTTTTAGATAATGGTTTTACTCTGCTTTGTGTGCCACTTGTTTTATCGATTTAAAAAGCTCGTGAAACAATATTTTCCTTTTCTCGGAGCTGCACTTTTAAGACGGCAGCATAAGTTGCGCTGAAAAGAGCATTCAAGGTTCAATAGATGTCTGGAGAATGACAAGAGAAAGCCGCGGCTGCTTGATTGGCTAAATGTAGCCGGCGTCACGCTGAAGCCAATGACAAGAGAGGGGGGATGAAACTAGAGGCGCATTATAATAAAGGAGAAATAAGTCCCCTTTGCAAGGGCTCTGACGTCATGGTAGGAAGTCTTTGTAGAGCAACGTTACGATTACGGGCGAAATAGAAGCGTGGTGTCGAGCAGTCGCTCTTTACAATCTCTCCACACCTCAACTTAGCAAAAAAAAAGTTAAATACACTGAACAAAAGGACTCGGACTACATCGGCTCACTGCGTGCCCCAGTCCACACCGAATAGCACCATTCCCGGAGAGTCCACCTGAAAAGCAAAGCGAGAAACAGATTCGTGCAGTTTATTTAGTCAATATTACTTATGCATTTTTCAGTCGTAATATTACAGACAACATAATACCATCGGGCCGCCAGCTTCTTCGGTGCAACTTCGCTTAATTGTGTTTTTTATTATTGTTATTATTTAATGGGGAACTTCGGTATTTTAAAATTCGTAATGAGGGTAAAATAAGAAAAAAATAAGTATTTTGTTTTTTTTTTTCCTCACAATGGAAGCATCCAGCGGATCGAGTTTTGGAATAGACACTATTTTGTCAAATACTACTAACTGTGGGAGCCCAGTGCTGATGAACGGAGATTTTCGTCTGGGGGACAGCCGGAGCGCGGATTTCAGGAGCCAGGCCACCCCGTCACCATGCTCGGAGATAGACACTGTGGGAACCGCTCCATCGTCCCCGATTTCGGTCACCATGGAGCACGCCGAAGCCCATCTGCTCCAAGACAGCCTGCAGCATCACCACCAACTTCACAACCAGCAGCAGAGTTTGCAGCTCTCGCCGCAGATCGGCGCTGCCGGCGCTGCCCCGCGGACAGCCACCTCGTCCTTCCTAATCAAAGACATTCTGGGGGACAGCAAACCGCTGGCCACATGTGCCCCGTACAGCACCAGCGTGTCGTCGCCTCACCACACGCCAAAGCTGGAGAGCGCCGCCGCCGACGGCTTCCGGCCGAAACTGGAGCAGGATGACAGTAAGAGCAAACTGGACACTAGGGATGACATTCACGGCGACATGAAATGTAACGGTAAGGAGAAGCGCGCAGTCACTTAATTCCGTTACTTACGTCCTTTAAAGGATGATTAAGTAAAACGCGCCTGGGCTTGTCTCTGGACGACGATTTAACGTGCGTTAAAATGTAGCCATACTTTCCCATGTTGTGTCCGTTAAAGTGTTATTATTGTTATTATTATTATTATTTTAAATTCGATATTAACATTTATTCTTTGGGTTAGTTTATTAAACGGAACACAAATTAGCAGGGAAAAAGTAATTGCACGGCTTATTTTTTTTTTTCAATTAAATAAATTACGCAGTTAAATACCGAATTTTGATCGTCCGATTAAAGAGAAACTATTCTTAAAAATTGCGTAAATATAGTGCAAATGACATGTTAGGGCGTAGTGCAGCAGTGCCGTGTGGATTCGTGGCACATTCGATCATCACAACCAACGGGACCGAACCCAGATGAAGAGCGCGTCTGTCTGCTGATTTCCTCGTGAACCGGCCTCCCTAGTGGGTCAATTAGAGGGATTATTGTTCTTCCTACAGGGGAGACCGCGGAGCGCAAAAAAGTGCTACAAATAGAGACGGATTGACATATCGATTCCCTGGCTTCTCGGCGGAAAAACTGAAGTTGACAAATAGATTCCGAATTGCGTCTCCGTGTTTGGTCTCGCGCTCCCGGTGTCGGTCGTCAGCTCAAATCCGCCTCTCCGCATTTCGCAGATTTCAGCTTAAAGATGCTCCATGGCTTGAATCATCTTATTTGGCAAGAAAACACCGAAATTTTTAGATATATGTTATGTCGGCCTAGTTGAGCGTTGTTGCTGTACATCATTGGTGCATTTCAGGGTTCCGTGATTTAGGGATAAGTGTCAGTGCTGATTTGGTGACGAGGGCGCCTTCTTTTCTGGTCGTGCCTTATTAGTTTTTAAAAGTTTTTCAAGGTGTTAAGGTGAGATGTTTGTCGTGATTTTAATCGTTTTGATGTGTCTATTTAGGGTCGAAAGAAGAGGGCGACCGAGAGATTTCGAGCAGCCGAGAGAGTCCCCCGATCCGCACCAAAAAGCCCCGCAAAGCGCGCACGGCCTTTTCCGACAACCAGCTGAACCAGCTGGAGCGCAGCTTCGAGCGTCAGAAATACCTCAGCGTGCAGGACCGCATGGACTTGGCGGCGGCGCTCAACCTCACGGACACGCAGGTGAAGACGTGGTACCAGAACCGACGGTACGTGGCCTGCTTTGTTCCTACACGTCATGGGACATAATAGCAATTATCAGTTACAATGCTGGGTATTAGCTACAGGTCTGTCGTAATCGATATACTTTCAGGCTAATTAAGTAGCGTCTTATACCATGCTAATAGATTTTGCGTTTGGAAAAAAAAACGGTTGTGGTCGACAAATTAATAACACAATTAATAACAAACATTAAAATAAAATTTACAATTCCAAAGTGCAAAAAGTCCTGCAATTTCCGCTTAAATGTATCCGTATTTATAAATTAGCCTAAGGATTCTATTTATACATAATACTTTAAACAATTACAACAATTTAAATACAGTTAATTCCGAATTCAAACGTTACTTGAAAAAAAAAAATCTAAAATGTAGGCAATTTAAATGCCTGTTTTTTGGGCAGCAATCAATAAAAAAAAATGATGACCGAAAAACGATTTAAATAATTGTATTTATTTAAAGAATAATGGTATTTTATTCTTAAAGGCGTGAGGTAATACATTCCAAAATTATTGTTAAATAGATTTAAAAACTTTATTTTTTTTGTAGTGCACAAAAACGTATTCATATATTAGTATGTATTTATGCACTTGCCTTAGTTATCGCCGTCAATACGTCAGAAAAGATTAGCGTTAAATGTGTGTAAATATAAGACTACAGACGGTAGTCTGAATTTTAAGAAGTAGTAGACGTGTAAATAAAATATTTTGTTTTGATTTCGATTATAGAACTGTATAGAGCTAATATGATGAATGTTACTTTAAATGTATTGAACTTGTTTTTAGTTAATCATTGTAAAACCGCTCGCCCTTTGTACAAGTATATTGTATTGCTGTAATGTGGCTTATTACATTGATTTGGGAAAAAAAAACTTAGATTAAAAACTCGCAACTCAAGATTTGGGATTTTCAGTGCCCCGATGAACTATTAATTTATTTTGAAGAATAACTCAACTATTTGCTTTTTCCTGGCCTTTCTGGGAAGGAGGGTGCGCACTTTCGCGGGCTCGTGAAAAGGGCTCCGCGCATTGTGTGCGCTGCAGATTTCTTTAGTGGAAGCACATAGCAATTTGTTCGCCCAGTGATTAAACCTACCTAATTAAGGGGTGTTTGGGGAATTGAAGCAGTCCCAACCAGTTAAATCATTGACTTGTGTTTTTTTTTTTTATCTATTTTTAGGACGAAGTGGAAGCGACAGACCGCAGTCGGATTAGAGTTGCTTGCTGAAGCTGGAAATTATTCGGCTTTACAAAGAATGTTTCCATCTCCGTACTTTTACCACCCGAGTTTGTTGGGCACCATGGACACTACGACGGCCGCCGCCGCAGCCGCGGCGATGTACAGCAGTATGTATCGGACAGCGCCGGCGCCCCATCCCGGTCTCCAGCGGCCCTTGGTTCCAAGGGTGCTCATCCACGGTCTTGGGTCGGGGGGCCAACCTGCTTTGAATCCGCTGGCTAACCCCATCCCTGGCACGCCGCATCCTCGGTAAATCGATCCAATAGACACTAATTCTCGCGTGGAGAGAAGTGAACAAAAGCCGCGAAATGACGACACGGCGACTATTTTAAAAGAGGATCAGAAATGCCGCCTACACTATGGTTCAGTTCTCTCAGAAAAAACAAACAAACAAACATTGAACTTTAAAGAAAGGTCTACGCAGAAACGCGGACTGTATATATGTTTCATTTTGTTTTGTTTTGTACAAATACACTTAGGATACTAACAAACTTGTAAAAATTTATTAGATGGAAAGAATGTGTCGATTAAAGAAGAGTGACACAAACTGATTCTCAGAGACTCTTCTATTGCAGAGAAAAGTCAAACGACCAGAGACTTTTACATGCGTCATCACGTCTTTTCGTATTGGCATGTACTTTTGTTACAAAGTGTACGCACGGCAAAGTCGGGATTAAATCAACTCCAGCAGAGTTAAGTCCGCTCTGAGACAGTTACATTCTAACACGACACGCAAGGATCGTATAATCTCTCTCAGATTTGATGTAACTCCGCCGATTTTACTGTGCTTGTCGAAAGACTGGGTGAAATATTTATTATGTGTTGTCTGAGATCCGCTTACGTAGAATATACAGAATTTCGTCTATTCGTTTAATTCCATAATTAGGCCAAATGAAAAACAAACAAACATTAGTTTGTATCTACGACTGTTTGACTTACTGATCTCATGAAAAAAAACCTTCTGTAATAACAATAAAACTATATTTTTACTAGCACCGAAATATGTGATGATTTCAATTAACTGTTTCTAAGAAAGCTTAATTCGAGAGACAGGGGGAAAATATAAAAACAATTATTAAAACACATTTTCCTCCAAGAACTTTATTATTATTATCATTATTATTATTAGGTAGTGTTCAAGGGAGACTAGGACTCCGAGCGGAAAGGCCGGCTCGTGCTAATGGGCACATGGGCGCGCGGATAACTGGCGGCCTGGGAAGGTATGCGCTGCCTGGCAGCTGTTCCGTAGCAGCAGAACGCGTCAGACGACCGGCCCTGGCGCCGACAGCAGGCGCTAGGCATCCCAGCGTGAGAAATCGGATGACATCGCAATAATTACAAGTCAAATTACATATGAACAATTAAAAGGAAGCTCCCCCGAGAATTATTTCGGTCCACATAAAGAGCTCCTACCCAAAGGAGTAAGTCCGGTCGTACATTTTAATATATTTTGTGCTTCACATTAGCATTAAAAACACGACGGGTTTCTGTGTTCCGACGTCTGCTAATATTTGATCACATTAATTAAAAACAATGTATCAGGCGCGCGACGCCGTCAAGTATAACAGAAACGAACCTAAAATATGCAACTGACGCATAAAAATAAATTAGCCTTTCCGCCCCCAGCATCACAGTCATATTTTAATAAATAAAGCGAGCGTGCATCTCCCTGCATATTTATGGAGCTTAGAAAATCTAGGCTACTCTCTGCAAACGAGGCATCTTGTGGCTTTTAAATGACAGAAGCAAGCAAATAACGCTCCTGAGTGAGCGTAATTACATGAAAGATTAAGTACTTGCATTTTATTATTAATTTTTTAAGCATGATCTCGTCCCTGAGAGGATTTTGGTAAGGCTCCGCTTTCATTAGAATTGACTCAAGGATGGAAGAGCCTCGGGGCGCGTTTGCTGGGATCCTCTAATTCGTTTGCTTATTTCTCTGCTATTAAATTCAAGTTAAAGCAATTTAATTCCCGTAAAAACAGTTTACCCTTTACTGTATTCTGTAAAGTTGTCGTTTAACTCTCGTCCAAATTTTGACTAGTGAACGCCGATCCTCGCTAAAAATAAATCAGAGGCGGCGACACTTTAAGCGGGGGCCTAATATTTTATTACATTTTAAAATGTTTTTTTCTTTTATAGTCGTTGAATGTCGGCGCATATTTTATTTGATGTTTTTAAGAATGACATTTCTTGTTTTGGGGTTTCATTTTGTATAATTTGCGTCAGCTTCTTCCATAGATAGGAATCTAAACCGAATTCATAATTATGACTGAACACTGCATTGCAGGTCATCCTACCAAGTTATGGGAATAGTTCAAATGGATACATTTTATCCGACTATTAAAAGATATAAAAATTCGAAAGTGATTTATTTTTAAGTCGCGCCCCCTGCGGGACCGGTTACTTCTCCGGTGATTGGCTCATTGATGAACTAGGCCTATGAACACTCTTTAAATAATTAATTCTCAGAAACTACCCGTACCACTCGATAACTGATCACAGAAAAAAACAGTTTTGTTTTTAAATTTAATATAGCTCCTTTAATAAGTTTAATAACCATATAAAATTGTATAATATTCCCGAAGGTTAGCGTACACGAAGGAGTGGATGCGTTTCAAACAGGAATGCTGACTGTAAACAAAACATTTAAATTAGTAAAACATTTAAATTTGTATTTTGGGAAAAAAAAAAGAAAACGTACTTTATATTTTACACGCCTACGTAACACCAACTTTGATGTTAACAGAAAGGGCAAAATATTGGCCTAATCGCATTGAATCTAAATTGAAACACAAAATGACGGGATCACGAACACTTGTTATTTTAACAGTTTAATACAATTCTTCTGGTAAGGACACGGCTAATTACAATTTCTCCCAAGTCAGTGTTCTTATTGATTAATTTATGAATCGCGTATCGTTTTCTTTCTATTCCTTTCTTTTTGATACATAAGACCTCGCTGTGGCTCCCCGAGTGACTCGCAGATATCCGCTCCACCGGTGGGCGCGCGAAAGGCGCGCGAGGGTCACACCAAATACGGGGGGCGAACACATCTTAGGGCACTGGAACTAATTTTTTAAATAATTCAAAACTAGTTGCTATACATATTTAATCTTATGCATGAGTTCTAAACATTATTTATTTATTGCTGAGAGGGACTGCGGGGGGGGGGGGGGGTAGAATCCATTAATTATAATTGACTCAGCGATTTCTTTATAGACGTCTCGTACATTCAGTATTGACTTAAAAATACTGCTACCCTCTTGTTCGTTAGGTAGCGCCTTTTTCTCGGCGCTACTTGTGATAATTATTTATTTCGCCCAGTATTCTACCCAAGCGCATTTTCACGAAGACGTTAAAGTGGAGGGGTCGGGTCCCCGGCCCGAATCTGCGTGTCCCCACCCCCGCTTATTTAAAACTCAGTTGCTTATTAAAAGAAGCCACACGACTTAACCCGACTCCTTGACACGGTCTAATGAACTCAGCTGTTGTGCGCTGGGTTTTAAATGAGTGAATTTAGCTGCCCAAATAGCGTCAGGAGGCTACAGTGCGCCCATTGCTGATAGCAAATACATTTGCAGCGTAACACCTTCACACTGCGCAGAGCCGGTGTTAGCGGAAGAGTAACACATTTCCTCGCAGGCACGTTATTCAAGAAAATGCCGTCTTGTTTGGAATACACTGTTTTGCTTCTGTTGTGCACTCAGAAATCTAAATTATAGCAGTCCGTAGTCCGCCATGCACGCCTTATAACTCCGCACTTACAGGCTGTCCTTCCAGCTCCAATGCCACACTTTCTCGTTGCGTATTCAGCGCCGTTTGTTACAGTGACAAGCGAATCCGTTATGTTTAGGTGGTTACGAAGTGATTACCGTCGCATAAATGACCCAATTACGGGCGAAGCATCACCGCAATGACAGCGAGGAGTAATGCATCGAAATCGCGTCTTTAAACGAGGCGACGGCACGCAAGCTTGCGTGGGTGATTACCTCTCTTTTCGAATAATTATAATAATATAATAATGACGAATTCATATTTATGTCCCGACTTATTAAAATGAATATATCTTCAGAATTAAGCAAAAGGGTTTGTTCGGAGGTCGGTCAGACTTGGTTGCGCTCCTCTATAGACACCACCTTTCATGGCCAAAGCACATTATTTAATGGTAGCCATGTGGTTGGGAAACACCTTTTTTTTGCAGAAAGGAGCACGGGGGAGGGGAGCCGAAAATTACGCGGAGATGTTCGGCCCTTTCCCTTACATGACACGGATTAGCCGCGGCCTCCGGGAGCGTGCGGGGCCCTTTAATTGCCGCGCTGATGTAATGGCGGCGATGTCGCAGTCATTACCCTAATGAGCTCGCACCTCCCCGGTCCTCGGCCCTCTCATTATCGCGTCTCATGTGCCACTTCCAAACGTCGAGCTGCATTTCTCTATTTAAACAATATAGCGGACATTCAGCCCGCGATCCGCGGGACTCCGCAAACGGGAGCGCGCTCGTCTTTAGGACGAAACTTTTTTTTTCCCCTCCAAATTCATGTCGGGATCTCGTCTTATAAACGTTTACTTAAAAGAATAAGTATTTCCGCCGCAGACGAGTGTGAGCGTGGGTGCAGGAGGGGGTATCTCGCATCTGGGTGTCCCTTAATTATTGTTGGTTGCCTCCTTAATCTTGCCCCGTGGTGATGGCGAGGTGTCACAGTGATGAATTTTAAAACGGTGGATTGCGAACATGTGCAGATGGATGTAGTTTATAACAAGGTTGTCTTTATGTAAAGTGCGAATTGGGAACTCTGCAAATAGGCTGTGATTGCTGACACTATTTGTGCGCTGTCCATGCGTGATTTTTAACCATACAATGAATGCACGAAGTGTGAAATGCACATATATCCGGGAGAAAGGCTGTCGGCCTTCATCGACAGCAGAAAAGGGCACAGAAAGTTCGTATTCAGCTTGGTGCGGCTTTATTGTTACAGTTGCTCTGTGATAAATATAGTTTTAAACATATTTTTAAACTATGAGGTCGTTAAAGAGATAAAATGCATACTTTTGGCTGTCTTTGTGTTGCTCGTCTGCTTCTAATTAATGAAATTATATTCCCTCCGAAAACAGCAAGGAGAAAGTATAAACTATTTGTTTCTTTTGTACTTTACTTGAAGTCTTACTGCATAATATATGTAACATGCTGCATTTTAACTAAATTGATTAATTGAATCCGTTGCTGGCATTTTAAGTCTAAACTTCAAAACGACATGGATATACGTAGATTTATATTTGCCCTGTCCCTTAGGTGGATAAATCAACGAGCCTTTGATACTAGATTATCTGATCTAACTTGCAGTCACAAGTTTTACGAATGTTTACGAAGTGCGACGCCCTAGCCGATAAAACAACTAATACCACCGGCTACTATAAAGCAGTCGTCCACGATTTCTGTCATTTCGACTAGATTTTGATTTAAACCAACTGCAACATCCAATCGAATCAACGATTTTAAGTGAACACTATTTTTGTTTCTTTAAATGTAGAATTATTAGTTTTAGAAATAACCAGAAAATATTGCCAATAACACAGAAGTAGACGCTGGATCATATTATTGTATTATATTGTTTATTGGTGGATATATTTTTTATAATTCCTTGTTGAAATGAATAAACATCGATCCTTCATGTAAGTTATGATTTTGTGGTAATTTTGCAGATTTGGATAAAGAGGAAAATGTATGATGCTATCGGAGACTGAGAGAAGTAACGTTAAATGTTACGTTTAAAGGGACGCCAGGAGAAAACCGATCTTGGCGGGATATTTATCTGGATTAAACATTTTGATAAACGGCAGCACTGTAACTGGCTTCGCCCGCTGTATCTGGTATCAATGATGCAGGTCCTGTATGCAGATTTTCGTGTAACACATGTAACTTTCGGAGCTGATTTTAATTTTTTATGTTTTTAATTTGGGCCTGATAACCGAGGAATGTGGCAAATAACAGGCAAATTACAAATACCAAAAGCAAATACGTGCGTCCATCTGGGTTTATTTTTCCATGTAATGCACATTCGGTAGATCTGACGGTATTTGTTTGACGGTATAAGTCTGCTAGGTACAATTTAAAGCAGCATGTGAGGTTTCAGATTTCTTTTAGCCCCACCATTTTTGTTTCCATGCAGTAAAATGTAAGCTTTTAAGGTATTATTTTAATTTATCGGTCTGTCCCTCAATCAGCATCACTTTCACGGTAGATTTTCCGGTTCGCGCTGACTGCTCAGGCATGTCGCCTACATAAAACCACCCACCCACCGAAAATGGCGTTGTTTATTTCAGCACCAGATGTGTGGTGAACGCACACCTAATTAAATCACTGCATTTGGCTGAGCAGTAAATGACGAAGTTAAATAACCATAGTCACCGGTTTCAGAATGGGCGCTGTGGCGTGAACGTCAAAAGTCTAGAAGATTCTATGAAAGTTGATGATTTCATCAGTAACGGGAGGAAAACAGTTATATAGCACCATTATGGGGGGAGAGATGGGTGGGATTACCGCGTAGCCGTCGCCCAGGTTAACCCACACCCTGTTGGTTACTCAGTTGGTTCCCGTTGGGTTAAACCATGAGGTGATTGACAGTGCATGGAAATCCCCCCCGCAGAGGTCTTCAAAGCTGCGTTTCCCCATTGCTGGTACATGCCATCAGCCATCGTGGGGTTTCAGTCAATCATCAAATCATAATTTGGCCTCTCCACATGGATTCCAAGGTGATTCCGCCCCGCGTGTCCGCGCCATGTGCCCCGCTCGGTGACAGCTTTCCCTCGGAGCTGACACCAGGAACCTGACTCTTGTCACGGGGCAAACAGTCAGCTTGTTGCAGGAAATCCAGCCTTTTTTTTATTATTTTTTTTTATTTGTCAGGTGACAGGACAACAGAGGTGCTTCAGAACCTCGCGAGCTCAGAACAAGAGATCCCACCTGTGATTGTTTATGAATGAAAAAGTGAGAGCTGTCAGCATTCATCTCGGGATCCCCTATTGTTTTTCCCCCAAGCAAATTAGGACTTTCGTCGCTGCTGAACTGATGTCAGGGCACATAATGTCTCAACAGCAGCTAATTGCCACGAGGTTAGCATAACAGATTTGAAGCAGTGATATGCAAAGTAACAGGCCTTTGCCCCCCCCATGCTCAGCAGAGCATTGTCATTAATGGGGGTGGGGGGTGGAGAAAGTCATCCGGATGATTAATTATATGATTCATTTTTAAGAACAAGCTGTGGTCATTGAGGCCTGTCTGCTTGTCTGAGCAAAGGAAAGATGTCAGCAGTTACACACAGCGCTTACATTCAATTACATGTTGGATAGTTTCCAAGCAACTGCGCCGTTGAAACTCAACGCCTTTAATTAATTACTGGAGGCTCGTCGTGCTGTGCTCCCCAGGGCGCGACCCACTCAGGATGGTCAACACCTTTGCAATTTTACAGTGTAATTAAAACTCAGAACTACCTGCTGCCATCCACCTTGTTGTCGCGGTCGTCTCCTGCTACCTGTCTCTTTTTCTCCATCCGGAGTCATTATCACAGAGACAAAAGTTTCATTTGCGCCGTAAAGCGTCGCCCAGGAGCTGAAGTTGAACATTATTAACGAGCGAGGTGAGCGCTGAGCCCAACAGCCACTCCGGCAAGGCGCTCCGGACAGCCGCAGTTGTTTACTGTCCTTTAAGGATGTGGGATACCTCAGCTACGGAGCCAATGAACCCATTGCTTGATTAAGCACTACTGGGAACTGGGCAGGGTGGGGGGGGAGTCCCTGGAGTCTCACCAAGTGTTAGTTTAAGGCTGGATTTTAAGATCCCCCTAATGAGGGTACTCTTTGGGTAATTAACGATCTCCGAGATGCTCATGGATAATTAGAAAATAGTTAACCCTGCAGTGGAAGAGTGTTTGACGGCCAGTGGGGGTTAATGTCGGTTGGGCAGCATCTGGCTGACCTGTACGCCGGGTTTCTCATCGTCGTGGCAGAAATGGGCCCCCTGGCTCGGCTGACGTAGGCTTCTGCTGCTGGTGTGGAACAGCCAGTATCATTGCAGTAGATGGTAAGAACCTGCACGCTTCTGGGAAGTAACTTCCAGCCACTTGGAAGTAACTGCCAGTAATTTCCCAGGTTACTTCCCAGGTAGCAGCTGCCAGGCACCCAGAAGTAACTGGCATGTACTCGGAAGTAACTGGCATGTACTCGGAAGTAACTGGCATGTACTCGGAAGTAACTCGGAAGTAACTAGCCACATTTCTTCAGCACCAGCCACTGGGTGGACTGCAGAGATGAGCTGTTAGGGGACTAAGTGCATCCTGGTGCCTTTGAGGGCTCCTGACCTGCTGGAACCTGGCCGGCTTTTAGAGCGGTTGGGAGACCTTGCCTACTAGAGTTCCCCTTCTTTCTGAGCCGGGGAGCTGAGAGCCAGGCCCCACCGGAGAATGGGTCCCGTCAGAGCCCATTCCAGCCTTACGACTGAGGGCGTCCCCAGGCCAGCTGCTGGGGAGTAACACACTGGGCCGTGAAGTGTGAGAACGGAGGGGGTGTGAATAAATGGACCGAGACAAGCCAGCAGATACCTGAGGGGGCACAGACTGGATCCGGGCTCCGTGTTTCAGCCGGGGCCCGGTCATGCCTGCTCGGGATGTGGTCTGCTGGCGCCGAGTGGTGCCTATGTTTTTTCAGGTCAGATGGGCTGTGGTGAGACCCCTCCCACTGATGACATACTTAAAGCCACAGATGACAGAAAATGACAATGTGGCAGCGGTCGCGGGCTAATGGCAGCTTGGGGAGCGCTGTCTCTGGGCCATTAGAGGGGACCGAGAGCTGGTTCTCGCAGAGAGGAGTGGAAACTTGCTGAAGGTGACTTGGTCACTTTGGGTTTTGACCTCTCAGAGGGTTTATCCCATGGCCACGTCAGTGGTCTGCTCCTGTAGCTCCGTAACGGCCAGAATCAAGCAGAGAGCCAAACAGTGTCGTCCTTGGAATGACATTACTCACACTGTCGGGGGTCTTTGAACTGGTTGTGGTTTTGCTCTTTGCAATGAGAGATTCCACCAGAAACACGGTGTAGCTAAAAAATATTGTGATTCACTTACCATAAAGTCCCTTTTAATATCTTATCAAAAATAATTTTGTGACCCCTAGGGTTGCCACTGCTACGTACTCAGAATGAAAATGATGTTCAGAGAGATAACCAATCAGATTTCAGAGGAGGTGTGTCCAACAACTAGTGGAGACCTGATCAAGACATCAGATTGGATGGTCTGACATCTGACACAACATCTGATTGGTTATCTCTCTGAACCACTCATTTTTTGGTCTGCCCTCAGAACATATTTTGGGTAAGTGAAACTCCCATGAGGGTTGGCCTAGGGGTCTAATGAGCGTAATATAATTTGGAGACCACGGGCCTCGCTGAGAGGTCAGGCACACACTGTGCCAGGATCCTGAGATGTCTTAATTCAGACGCAAACAGATGCCAGGGCCCAAAAAACCAAAGGAACACAAATAATGAGATATGAGCTTTTCCGTTCCACAGGCCGACAAACACACGATGCAGCAGCTTTTAAACGGCCCGTGTTTTGTTTCCGCGCCTGGCGAGACCTGCATCTGTGCGACTCTCCGTCTTGTTTTGCAAAAGTCCTCTAGTAACCGAGGGGCGCTAAGTTTTGTGTTTCAGGCCGGGAGAACATCATCATCAGAGGAGAAATCTCTCTCCGCTCTGGGGCAATAAACAATCCATTAACATCTGTAAGTGTCAGATCGCGAGGCGGCTGCAAACAAACGACTCGCCGCTGACATTAATCACATTGATAGGTTAGCAGATGATGCAGGACAACATGCACAAGGTTGTTAGAGTCGCGGTCAGCGGACGCCAGGAGAGCAGAGCGGTGGCCGGGAACAAAAACAACTGCTGTACCTCAGCCCTGACTGGCCTGAACCCCGCGGCTGCGGGAATAAACGGCGTGGGAATGCCGCAGGAGGCGAGGCGGATGCACGGGGGCTTCTGACGCGCTCACCCATCTGCACGAGTGCCACCTGGCCAGCGACTTAAGTGCCGACTGGCACGGCAGCCAATCAGAGGGCGCCCAGCTGCAGCACCACAGAAACGAAGGTTCTCAAGTGTCGGGGGGGATGTTGTGGGGGGGACACCGCAGTAGAGGAACAGCGGGAGAGAGGGGCGGCCTGCAGTCAGGACAGGCACCCAAAAGTCATGTGCATGCGGCCATGATGGAATCTGGGGATTATTCGGCCAGCGAGACAGGGGCTCAGGAACAGAACGTCCCGATCAAGGTGACCTTCCTGACATCATCGTAATGTTCCCTGAACATAAATATGTCTGTTTTTTTTTTTTTTAAGCTGAGTCTTAATTAAGCCTTCGTGACAATTCTATTTTCAAATGCGGTAAAACATCCTTTTCGTGGATCATTTTTAATTAGCTTCGAAAGAGACAATCAGCACAAGCTGTCTATTCTGTCTCGTAAAACGACGTTTGGTTTCATGGGAGGGGTTGCGGGCCCATCAACGCCCCTGTAGCCCTGAGTGCAATTAAGCATGTCCCCTCGTTCCCTTGTTTGGGAAATTGACACTGTTTTGAGATGTGTCCCCACAAAACGTCATCTTTCGGAGGCCTACGCCGCACGAGCCTTGCTTTTCCTACCGGATCGGCTCCCCGCCGTTCCGGAATTTTCCGCTTCCCACTCTCCGCATAAACCTCTGTTGTTTTACGATATCGAGGCCTCTGAACCTGGCTGTTTGTGGGCACCTGGGCGCCGTTCTCCTCTTCTTCCAACAGAGAGGCGCTATTACGGGCCGCCTTTGACAGAGGAATTGCAGGAAAATTGTCCCCTATACTTTTTGTTATCCCCCCACCGTCCAGAGGCTGCAGCGTCTGTCTGCAGTGTGACCGAGTTCTAATGGAAGCTTCTAAAGGAAGCTATGGGGGTAATTTGTGCAGCCGGAGCCAGTGCCGACTCCGTCTGCACAGAACAAAGGTGCAATTAGAGATCATTTAGTGAAGAAGGCCTCTATTGCTTTTACCGTGAGTCTCGGTGACAGCGGGAGGTAAAGAGGGGTGCGTGTGACGCCGTCTTTAATCTCAAACCCGGGTGAGAGCGCCGCGTTCCCGCGCCGCAATCAGCCTAATGCAGCACAGTGCCGGTGCGCGCCCGGAGGACGCCCGCAAAGAGCCCCTACTCGCTGAGGCTCTCAGGGGGCTCCACGGAGCAGCCGGACCTCGCTAGTGGGGGTCGCATCCTGTGCCTGGCCCTCCTTGCCCCATCATGCAGGGGCATGCTGGGAAAAAACAGCTGGTCTCCACCCCCCCCCCCCCACCAACATCACTCCACAATCTCCCGTACATGAGGCCGTAAGGCGCCCTCATATGAAGTGCTGGTGATGGACCTTTGTTTAGTTCAAAGGTTTCTACCTCTCAGTTCCCAAGTGCCTTTGTGGATCCGCGGGCCTTGAAATATGTATCATTGTCCCTTTTATTTCAGCCATCAGAGGGAAAAATCAAAGAGCAAAGTTTCTCCAAAAGTCAGTTTGAAATAGTGAGTCCGTCCGGCTCCGTGTGCTCGCACGCTCCCTCCAAGTGCGAGGAGTGCTCGAGAGTGCCAGGCAACTTAGCGAGTTTTACATTTACATAGCTAACTGGATGGGGAGTGTTGATTTGCACTTCCTGGTTTACACTCCGGACATGGAGCATTCAGACAGACTCTCTGGTCCTCGCACCCGCGGCGCCTGCAAGTTAGCCTAGCATGCCGGATCCCCGGGTCCACTGGGCGGTAAACAGCCGCCTGCTTAGCATGAATGCTAATTTCATTCAATTAGCGATGCGGTTTGCTTGAATAGACTCTGGCTGCAGGCAGCCAGGCCTATGGGAGGTGGGACAGCATGCTAGTCGCTCAGCTAGGAATAAAGCTGAATGCTCATTTTCAATCAGTCGTTTGCAGAGAACAGTCGTTAGCCGCGCGTTTTTCTCTTGCCTTTGCAATTTTTATCCATTTCACTGCACTGCAGCCTTTGCCCGGCGCTGCCCTCCGCTAAACACTGGGCAGGTCTACCTCGTATTAGCCGATTGCACTTCAGCGAGAAAATTAGCTGCTTTTTTGGAACCGTGCCACTATACCTGCGCCGACCAATCAAACGGCAGGACCATTGCTAGGCAACATGCATGTCAACACAATAAGGGCACAGTGAATTATGAACTCCCGTGATGGTCCTGCAGGAACACAAGCGACTGAACGCGTATGGGGCTCACATGTGCACGGAACGGGAGATGGGCCCCCGGCATCCCTGAAGAATGTACGAAGGCCTCGGCCCGCGAGGTCCTCCCATACCTGGGAGAAACAGGGGCGTGCTTTTGTCCACCATCCCAATGACCCAGAATCCCAGCTGATCAAGAGACTGGACTTTGAAGGAAGCCTCATTTGTCTTACATGTGCCCCTCCTTCTTAAATGCATGTCATGTCTGTCCCTTCCCAGCTGCTGCTCTGCCCACCCATCCTCTAAACTAGGACGTCCTGGTTGGAGGACCCTCCGTGCTAATTAATACCCCCCTGGGCACCTGCCGCCGACGTCCCTCCCAATTAATCATGGCCCCGCTCACCGTCACCGTCCCCTTGGGCGGTCAGACAGGTCCTGCTGACGGGCAGGCTCTCTGTCTATCTGGGCAGGTCTGGCTTGGACACTTGGACAATCTTGGACCCTTAGACAATTACTCTGCTGACGGAACAAGCGGAATGAGAAGAGTTTTGTCAACGGCTCAGGTATTCAGATGTTTGGCCGGCCATCACCTTGGCGACAGAGTGATAAATTTGTGTATTTATGGTAGATTGCACTACGGGGGGTTCAAAGGCCCCAGGGCTAAAAACCCTTCCAGGGCTCCCCTCCACTTACAGGGCAGCTGACAGCGTTTATATATGACAAGGTCCTGGCTGTGCCACTTGGGGGCAGGTCCTCTTGGCGCCCATGTGGCCTTTGGAGTCCCGCTGCAGTTAATGACATCAGCCAGGCCTGAACTCGAGGGCCAGGACAGAAAACCCAGACTTCACCCGATACCGAAAGGCCACGTTCTGTAGTTGTTTCCACGCCAGATGACTCACGGCTCAGGGCTCGTTGGAAAAGCGGTACGGTAGCAGTCCCAGGTCGCTTTAGGCTTCTCGGTGAAGTACCATCTCCGTATAATAACATTACACCAAAGCACCGCATTTTAGCGGTGAGCCCTGCGGATGTTAAGCGCTGTGTGAATGCGAATATTGTTTGCTGGGAAACTGCGGAGACACTGGAGGAGTGTGCCGGTGCAAATCCAGGTCAGCTTCACTCATATTTGTCGGGGATGTGATATTTAAAAAGCCCAGGAAAAAAAAGGTTGGTTCTTGGGCTCATCTTGGACCAGGCAGGTAAAAAAAACAAGGCAGAGATGGAGGGAGAATTAGCTATTTCCTGGCAGGCTGCAGAACGCGGCGTGAGCGTGACAAGACAAACCGCGGCACTTAGGGGAGAGGCGCCGATTAGTCACGGCGCTAACGGGGGAAGCAGGCCGCCGCGGCCTCCTCTGCTGGCGGTTTAATGCGGCCTGCATTGGAAGGCAGGTGGGGGGGGGATGGCTGCTGCGCTCTGAGGCAACATCAGGCGTTTGGTACTTCACTCCAAACTTCTTCTAGAAGTGTGGTGAGATAGGGAGAGTCTGAAGAGGCTCTGGGCGCCACAGTGCTCCAACTTCCCCTCCCCTCCCACGGACTCCTACACCTCCAGCGGGGATCTGAGGCCTCGGCTACGGCTTTAAGACTTCTAAACGGCGTAATGAACCTCAGATCGCGCTCGGAAATCAGACACCATTGAGGGAGTCGCGGCCGCAGCTAATAACGTACTCCCTGTCCCGCCTTGAAAGAAAAATAAATGGAAAAGCCCCGCAAACCAAGGGATGACTTTGGTTGGCCACGGGGGAGCAGCAGCGGCAGGCTTTGTTGGGGCTGTGATGGTCTGGTGCATCATGGTCTATGGTCCTTATTGCTCACAGAGGACCAGCCCTGCGATTAATTTTTAAACAATTTTTCAAGCACCCCCTCCCCTTTTTTTGTAGAAAGGGGATCATTTGCTAACATCAGTTGAATCCGCGTGTGGAAAGATCACAGAAAATATGAGTTTTTTTTTTTTAACTCTCATGTATTAGCGACCAGATGTGCACTTTAAATTTGTCATTGGTTTCAAAAGGGTTAGACAACAGATTCATGGCTTGGGTAATGAGCTCCCAGGAGCTCGCGCCGCATTTCCCATAATCCCCGGCATTTCCTCTGTGTTATTTTCTGCGGTGATGGATACTGGCAAACATCATTCACACGCGGCGCAGGCAAATGACAGTGCTGTGATTCGCGTGAACGGGCCCGACTAGCCGAGCTCTGTGTTGTAGGTTTTGCGTCTATATTTGTATTCCTCTCTGCCTATACTTACATTTGCACTGTCTCGCACCGGGGGATGGATGGGGGGGTACCTTTTGCGGAGGCTCCTTTCAGTTTTATCTTCAGTTACCCCCGAGGCGCTGGAGCTACTCTGTCATGTACCCGCTAAAGTTTTCCAGCAGTCCGTTACAATTAAGCGAAAAGTACCCAAATGTACTCCAGTGAATATTTTGCTCCAAAAAAAAAAAAAATCCCTTTTAAATTGTGCAAGAAAATATAGGCAGGCAGGTTTCTCTATGACAGAAGTGTGGATTTTCTCCCGCCTGTGGTATGAGGAGAGGAGACATGGCTTGAAATTATTTAAATGCCTTTTTTAATTGGCATTACTTTGCTAATGCATTATTCTGAATGCGGGTGAAGCGGCTGGAATTTCAGGCGGAGACGCGGCGGTCCTGCCCTTCGGATCCGTGACACGCTACGGTAGCAGGACAATTTCTGCAAGATCTCTATATGAATTACCTGACGCAAGCCCTAGCATCAGAGGAGGCATCTGGAAGGTTCTCCACACTCTCTTCAAGGCACACACCTAACTGGAGAGACGCATATGCACTGGTGTCCAGAACCTTTAGATCCACGAGAATCACAGGAGTTTACAGTCACGTGCAATGCAAAGAGTCAGTCACACTACGCAGTTTACAGTCACGTGCAATGCAAAGAGTCAGTCACACTACGCAGTTTACAGTC
>JAODKL010000044.1:2427261-2438526 GCA_026780765.1 Petrocephalus schoutedeni
TTACAGTCACGTGCAATGCAAAGAGTCAGTCACACTACGCAGTTTACAGTCACGTGCAATGCAAAGAGTCAGTCACATTATGCAGTTTACAGTCACGTGCAATGCAAAGAGTCAGTCACATTATGCAGTGAAAGGCTTACTCTGCTTGTCCTTCTGCACAATGATCCAGTGAAATGCACTGCAATGTAAATGTATGAAATATAGTGCAAAGAGACATATGTAGCTGGCCGCTCATATGCATCAGGTTTTAGTGTGGCGGACAGGAGTGCAAGTCAAGTGTAAAACACAGAGGCTGTCCTCCAGGAAACATCAAGAAATAAATTTGCTGTAAAAACACAAGAATATCTGAAATGTGCTGCCATTACAGGAAACATGGTGTCGTCCTGCATTAGATATAAATACCTGCTAAATTACGCCGGCGGCTTCAAACCTGTCGCGGTCGGTGTCGTCCTCCTGAATCCTTCATTTGGTCAAATCTGCATTTGGGCTGGAAAGCGAGTAGGTCCTCCAGAGGTCAAAGGTGCCCTGGCGAGGGGCCTGCGGGTCTCCAAGATGCCAAAAACCGGTGGGGGGATCGACTGGAACATCTAGCTAATATTTTGATACTCGGTGCTGGCCTTGGAAGGGGGCGGCGGAATGAAATTCCCCGATGGCGGCTGTGGCGTAAGCTCATTACCGCGGGTCAGGGGGAGTCATGTTACACCTCGACGCTAAGTAAGAGATGGCAGGTACAGCCTACCGGCTAATCAGCGGGCCGCACTCAGCCAGAGAGGGCTCTGCGTTTGATCATTAGCTGACCTTACATATTGAAGAAGTATCCACAGGGGGTGAGTAATTCATTCATGCAAAAAAAAAAAAAACGGAAGGAGATTGTGTGAAGACGATTCCGGGCCGGATTATTCCGCACCCTGTTGCAATCGAGCAGCGTGCGCTTCCCCACGTCGGGTCATTATCGGCCGCCGCGCTGCCTCGTGCTCTCGCCGCCTTCACGGTCGTTAATTCTGCCCGTTCCGCGGAGCTTCCCATTCCCGCCCCGTCTCCCGCTTGCCGGCAGACTTCTGCGGCTAAGGAGCACCGCCTTTTTAATAGTTAGGGAGAAACCGCACAAAAGAAATTTGGTCTTCATTATCCGACACTGACCTTTCTCATACTTTCACGCGTTCATTATAAAAGGCAGAGAGACTGAGAGTAAAGTAAAGCTAATTATAGTTGAATCAGGATTCATCCGTTCATTAACGGCTCCCTGCTGCCTCAGGTGTTGTTCACCTTGGCATTTGTTATAAAATTAAACTCAGCAGTGTTACAGCGAATTTGCAATTTCCTACGGGATTAAGTTTCTATCCATCTGTCTATCTATCTATCTATCTATCTATCTATCTATATCTATCTATCTATCTATATCTATCTATCTATCTATCTATCTATATCTATCTATCTATTTATCTAACTATCTATCTATCTGTCTATCTTTCTATCTATCTATCTATATCTATCTATCTATCTATCTATCTATCTATCTATCTACCTAAATCTATCTATCCATCTATCTATCTATCTATCTATATCTATCTATCTATCTATCTATCTATATCTATCTATCTATCTATCTATCTATCTATATCTATGTATCTATCTATCTATCTATCTATATCTATCTATCTATATCTATCTATCTATATCTATCTATCTATCTATCTATCTATATCTATCTATCTTTCTATCTATCTATCTATCTATCTATGCTGACATCTACAAGTAAATCCTCTGTCCGTTTGACAGAAGTTGACAGCGTGACATCTGTATGCATGTAGCACCACCCTGGCAATCTGAGAGCCAGGGGGAGCCGTTAGCACGATGCTACGCGCCTGATGCTACGCGCCTGATGCACTCCCAAACTTCCCAACCGGGCCTTTTTCCCAGAGCGGGGTGGAGTGTTTTACAGGGTCATAGACAAGAATGGTCTCTTTCTGCTTCCTGCCAAAGTGTTTGTGGGTCGTGAGGCCTCCGTGTTCCGTACCCTATCATGTATTCCTCATAGGTGCCGCGGTTCGCGGGCAGGATGCCTGTAATACCCTCGGAGTTTATGAATTATTTATACGCCTGCTGCGAGTCGTAATTCCACCTTAAGTAAACGGCGGCCCCTTCATTACGGGCTCAGCGTCCTTCTGATGAGACGCAAACTTACGTTTCCAGATTAGGCGGAAGGCCTCGGCTTGGGATGCACGCCTGCCGGGTCGCCGCAGTGGGAACCGCTAAACGATACCCCTTCCCAAGGATCCCGCGCCTTCCCAAGGATCCCGCGCCTTCCCGTACCGCTGACATTGTTTAGGTGCTTTAATGACTCCTACCAGGAGTATGAGCTCACGGGCGCATCTCGCGGACAGATGGAAAAGCCCGTGAGCTCCCTGCTACAAAGGACATTATTCCTTTAATGCTGGGAATCTGATGTGCAGCTGACTGTGGTTCCAAAGGCAAAAATTAGCATATAAATAGTAAATGTTAGCAGAAAATCAGTGACTACTTATGGCGATGGTTAAGGCGTGACATGCTAATAATTTTGTTGCGCATGGAGAACTGTTACATTTCGCTGGAAGATTCCTTATCAAACACGCCTTCCTATACAGCCGATAAGATCACTGAGGAAACACCATTATTGCATTATAATTTTAATGCATTTAGTGAATGCATTTATCTACGGGCTTCGAGGAATTAAAAGAATTTCTTCAAAAAAAAAGTACTATTTCAAAAACAGTAAGGTGCAATATAAAATATTAAATTATACATAGAGATGATTCGGTTAATCTTTGTCACGGTGATGTTTGATTGTATTTCCCCAATGGATGTTGCAGCGGCTACCAGCATGATTTGCATTATGGGTAAAGACACAGATTTATAACCTAAAGGTCCCTGAGATTCTATTCTGCTGTACCTCCAGATGCTGTACTTAACCAGGACCGCTCCAATAAAATCTCCCAGCCAGTGGAAGTCAGGTTATTTAAAAAAAAGTGTGATGTTAGTAGCTGGAGAGTAAGGGGCGCTGTGTTGGGAAAGGCCTCCAGTACTGGCCGCGTGCCTTTTGTGTGGGAGGTGACCACTGGGGCGTTTGCACAGTCCTGGCATCAGACAGCACCCTTCTCTCAGGGCGTCAGCAGCCTGTGGGGGCACTCTCTAGGGTCGACCCTGTGTGATTGGCCCGCCGGGGGCCATGTTTCCCAAGTCCAAGTCCCTTATTTACTGTATGATAAACCCCTTCAAATAAACGTTAAATTCATAATTGTGTCCAGGATTCCCCTCGCAGCTCGAACTTGGTTTTTCCCAGATGTACGGTCCAGGAAACAGTGGGAGACAAAATGTCATTTCTTCTGGAGTGCCTCTCCCTGTTCGACCTTTAATTAGGCATTTCGGGGGTGTTGGGCCAGCTCCAGACAATGTTCAGCGTGACTGAAACCGCAGTAAGAACACGGACAATCGTCATAATAAGGACAGCGTCTTACCCATATTTGTGTCAAAAAACTGGCTGTAAGACTCTCATTCAGGAATGGCTCATCTCTGTAAGACCCTCGGAAATATTACTTCTCCTCTTTCTGCTCCAGATTCCCCTTGAAGTTTGCCTCTGAAAAGGCAACAAAATTGCACTTAAAGTTTTTTTTTGAGGGCGGGGCAGGTTTTGGGGGGGTGGGGGGGTGGGGGAGGCTGCCTAATCTACGGAATGAGTGCCTCGTCGTGAATGTGGCTCAGGTCTGAGTGCCCAGGCCGGGTATTAATATTTAAATTCCCATCTCGATAATCAGTGGAAAGGCTACTTATGTGCGCTGTTACCTTCATGTGGGGGGCGATAATGGCCGGGGGGGGTCCTCATTAGCTGCCAGAGCTGCCCTCCAGCCCGCGCGGGCCTCCGCACTTCACCATTAATCACCACCTATTGAGGCAGAAAACTTGATCGAATATAAACTCTTTAAATTCCTTGTTCCCTCAATGGCGAGTCAAAAGAGCATTCAGCGATTCGTGTCGCGAAGCGGCGGCGTGGCTGAAGCGGCCGCCGGCCCTTTCTGGCCACACCGCCGTTCCTTCAGGCCCATTTCTGTGGCAGCATAATGCTTTGATATGGCTACCATTGCCATAACAGACTGCAACAGGGAACTTATATTTTATTATTCTTTTCAGAAAACGTTAAGGAAAAAAAAAAAGCGGCCGGCTTAGTTCTCTCTCTTTTTTTTTTTTTTTGTCGCTTGAATACTTTGAGGTGCTTTTGGCTGACTGGTGGACTTTGTGTGCTTTAGAATGTGCCTCGCATTCACTGTCAAGGCGTTCAGAGACCCCAAGCAGGACTGGCAGTGTCTTAAGCGAGACCACACATCTTTAGTGGGGCATTTGCATATATTAGGCCAAAGAAAGGGCCTCTCCATTTCAAGGAAGAAAGGGGAGACACTTCTCGTACCTCGGCCGCCAAATGGTTTAACCAGCATAGCTCTGGTTCAGACACAACAAACGTCGATGGCGGCCACAATGGCCGAAACAGCAAGGGCCCCGAATGCGACCTTTCGAGGAGTCCCGTCTTATTGGGAGGGGGAGGACAAAGCACCCAGTGGGCAGCGAGAGATCTGAGCATAATGTCTCGTTTGAAGGGCCAGCGGGAGGAAGGCAGATGGGCTGAAGTGGACCTCACGGGGTCTCACGCGGAGCAGGACCACAACCCAAACTGCTCAGTTCATTTTCCAACTCACTGGTCACGGTAATCCACCTCGTCCAGCTGCTAACAAGATTGGGTCTGAAGTTTACCTCCACAATGAGATAATCAGATTAACAGCTACAAAGATCAAATAATGATCCGGCTTTGGGGCACGACGACCAGGCCGCTGATTGCTATGTGTGGTCCTTGAGGTTTATTAAAAAATCGAAGGGGGGGGGGGGGCTTCAAAAGGCATCGTCCCCCCCCCCCCCCCCCACACCCTCGCCGTTTCGAGGACGACGTTCCAGCATGGACGCATTTCCGACATTCTGTCCTTTGCGCAGGAGTGTGGTTTTTTACGCCGTGGACCATCTTTATTATGCGGAGATTAAGATGACGGCTCCGCCCAGCCCCGGCGGAGCGGCAAGTGGGGATTGGCAGCGCCGGGCGGAAAAACAATTACGCAACACTTGCCGAGCGAGGAGGGCCGGAATCCCCAAACGGGAATACTGCTCCGACGGTTTCGCTTCTTGCTGCGATAGGTGTTTTTCTTTTTTTTCTCAGCCCCTTCCCTAAAAAAAAAAAAAAAGTAAAAAGGATTATCCCGCGAGGCAGAGAAATGTGATTGTCCCCTAACAGATGGTGCGCACTGTTTCACCTTTGAGGGAAGTTAATTAAGGCCGCCATATTGCACCCATCCAGGGGCAAATGTAGACGGATACTGAGCAATCAAACTGGCTGTTTCCTTTTCATGGGCACGGCGCAGGGACACTGGGGCCCATTGATGAAGGATAATGTACCGGCGGAGCTGAGCCTGCGCCCGGCCCAATCCGCTTCCCACGTCCCGGCAGCGCCGGACAGCGCCCCCTTCAAAGGGACACCTCCACATCAGCGGCATCGCGAAAAAAAAGCAAAACACAACTCTTGAGGATATTTGAGAGGGTGGGGGGGGCTTTCAGTTCATTCAGACCTTTTTCCTACATCCTCTGGCTTTTGAACAGTACAAAAACGGCCCCCCCCCCCCCCGCCCCGCCCCAACCAAAAAACCTCCACCCAAGTTGTCTGGGAAAATGATCCAGAGGATGCAGAGGGTGGTGGCCGTGTGTATCCAGCAGCACCGGCGTTTGCGAGGCTAGCTGGAGATACTCGGGACGGCCTTCTCCTCATTGCGTGCCGCGTCGCGACAGGCGGCGGACGGCCGACTCCTTTCCACCAGACGTGCACCCTGCTCGCTTTTTATGGAAGTGTGCGACATTTCCTTCCTGCCGATTTTCCCCGATGGTTGGATTATCGGCCGAATTGGATGGCAATTACGAAATCACGTTCAAAGTGGCCGACGTGAGCGGGAGCCTGCGGCCAGTATCGCGGCGCGGGTTAAGCTCATTGTAAACTCTGGGCGCTGCCTCGTGGAGGTGGACGTTACATATGATTAGCCGGCCACCGCAGAGCGGCCTTCCGTTCCAGTCGGGCTTTGCTAATTTCCTAAACCCCTGACCACTGTCCCTGGAATGCATGTTTGGGCTTGTACCCCCCCCACCCCCCCTTTCTAAAAGACAGTTCAAGGGTACGTAGCCACCTGAATCTCAAATGACCTCCCCCCAGTGATTAATCCTGCTTAGCAAATACAAATGTTTAATGAAGTTTCGATTTGCCACGAGAAACTTGTGTTTAAGTCCCTTTGATCAGATCTGCCAGGTTTCCATTCTTTATTTATTTATTTTTTTTAACACAAGGCATCCTTTTTGTGCCAGCACCGCAGAAGTAGTCAGTGACCACTCAGTGTACCCCTCAGCATGGAGCAGTTTTAATGAGATGCGGTCAACTGGACCGCTCTGCGAAAACAGCCCACTGCTGTAATGTTTGCCGTTTTGAAGACTAATTTCTCTGCGGTTTGGCTGTGTGTGTAATTATGACAGCCGTGTGATTACTCCCAGCATATTTCCCCCGTTCACAGCTGCTGTTAATCCTGTTTGTATGTGGGGGGGGGGGTGATTCTGGTGGGTGGGGGGATTTACAGAGAGCCGAGTTCAATTATTTATTGGGGTTGAACTGAGCTGTTAATTGAACTCTGCGTTATAATGCACATTGGCACTTCACAATTCTTCAGGTCTTTTGGTTTTTATGAGGTTTGTTTAGGCGGATGGATAAAAATAAGATATTTCATCTTTGTATCGGCTACCCTGAAAGTTAATAATAGTAGGTCAAATCTGATCATACTCAATTAATTCACTGTTAATGAATGCTTAATAGTTCTAAGTCCCCAAACGAAGAACCAACAGAATGATTAATTAAACTTATTTAAGCAAATACTAATTTGTACAATTTCTATGGAGGGCACAAATTAATCAAATCAAGGTAAGAGCCCATATTTCACTTCTGATCAGGCCCGGCGCACCTGCAGGACTTTCCAAAGGGCGTGGGGAGCGTTTGGAAACTCGCAAGCAGATGTGCGGCCAGATTCCGTGTTTAGCGTCCTTGTAAAGCTTAATAAATTAAGGAAGCGGCAGTGGTGACAGCAGGGCGCGCAGGGGGAGCTCAGCCCTCGTTTTAGGAGGCGGAGCCCAGAGGCGCCTGGGCGTCTGCCGCGGCCGGGGCGATGCACGCATACCCCCTGCTGTTTGTACAGGGGTGTTTCTAGGAGTTTTAAATGTGGCCGGTAAAAGACGGTGCTTACATTTTGCAGAGGGGTCAACCTTATATTTAGCCAATGATATATTTAGAATCTGTGAGTGACAAGGACAGGGCACTCCGGGGACCAATCAACTGGGGCCACTGCCCCTGTAGCCCGCCCCTTATACAAGCCCCTGTGTTTGTGGCAAGGTTCTCAATAAAACTGGTACCTCCCCTATGTACTGCCCCAGCAATCTAGCCATTTATTTTGTCTGTTCAAACTGGGAGCATTGGGATTGCTGGTGTCCGTACTGGCAAACAGTTTGCCCCCGTTTGACTTTTTAAACACTCTCTCTAACGGTCATTATTTAAACAAAACGTGATTTGTTTTTGGTTGCTGTTTTGGAATGTTCTCGGGCACTCCTACGTATCTGAATGATACTGTGTCAAGGCTTTACTCTCATGGGAGGATGTAAAACATTAAGGTTTTGCTGCTCTGTAGGCTTACGCTGTTCCCATCAAGCTGTGACACACACAAGTTGGTTATATGGGGCAAATTAGGTTTTTAGGTTATTAGTTTTTTAAATAACGTTTGACTTTGAAGGATTGAGCTCTTTTCCTCTGTGTTTATCAAACCCCAGCTTGCTGCAGTGTTAACTGAAACGAAACACTGGTTACCAGTCTGGCCCAAGAGCTCACTGGAATTATGGGTAATGTGTACCTAGAAAATAGTAAGGTTCTGATTGGCTGTTAAAAGCTTGTCTGGCTTTCTATTGATTTAATTTTATGAACCTCTCATATTTCTGCATTTGGGATGTCACCTTATCAGTCATCTCAAAAAGAATTGTTTAATTCACAGTTTGCATATTATACCGTAAATTTTGGCAGAAACACAAATCACACAATACACACACATATAAAATCCCAATGTACAAAACCACAGTCAAATCTGAAGTGCAAATCATATGCAAAGTATGTTTTTGGCCAACGTCTCCCTCTAATGGAGCGCCAAGCTTTCAGGCACAAGACACTCGCTGTTACTTAAGCCGCGTTCATGTTTTACAGTTTCTCAATGCAATTCTGTCATATTAGTGTTTTTATGAGTTATTATGGTCCCCGTAGCACAGCTTGCATGTGTATTTGGGTTCTGTTTGTAAGTGTGCCATGTTAGAGTTGTGGTCACGGTCAGCCAGTGCCATATCCAGTGTGACCCTGAAACTCTGCTGAATGGGCAGGTTGCTTTTATAGTCTATGGTTTTCAAACCCTGCCTGATTGTCTTCCGTCCTTCTTCCTTGTTTGAGAATTTCCAGGCGTCCAGGACCGGAAGGCAGAGGAGGAATCGCAGGCGGGGATGGTGCTCCTGCAGGTAGCCTGGTGCCTGAGATCTGTTCCGTTTATGTCAGCTCATTCCAAGTCAGCCTCTCAAATTATTAAAGCCAGGAATCCTGGCTGCCATTAACACAGACAGGGCCCCCCCCCTGCCTCCCGACTGAGTGGAAAACGTGAGACGATACAGGCGAGACCAGGGGGACGTATGGGGTCAGGTGAGGTGCTGTCAGATCAGAGGGACTCGGCGACAGAGAGGGAAGATGGAGTGGCCTGAACCGTCTCCCCGCCGCCCAGCCGGGCCGAGCCGAGCCCTCAGTGGGCAGCGGGACTCATTAAGGCGCGGAGGAGCCCGGCGGCCCGGAGCAGATTAGCCGCGGCCTCTGCTGTTTCTTCAGCAATGAGCTGACAATGAGATTCATCCAGATCCTTAATTGCGGTCATCTTGCGCATGGTGGTGTCGGTTAATGATGGAGGAAACCCGCAAGGCGCTGCGGCCTCTCTAATGAGGGCTGCCGCTTTAAGGAGCCGCGCCGTACCGCCGCTGCCCTAGCCGCGGCCCGAGCCGCCGCCAATTTTCTGCCGCTTGGGCTTCTCCGCCACCCTGGGAGAAATAGATCATGTGGCGAGTAGCTGGAGAAGCTTGCTAACGCAGGGGCCGGCATGGGTCCCCCGCCTGCCCCCCAGGCCTATTTTAGGATGCTGGAAATAACATCTGTCTGTCTCACGCTCCCCCCCCCCTTTTAATTAAAAAAAGACGGCGCCCATGTAGCGGGCTGATATTTCACCGGCAGGTTTTCCAGCCTTAATTGTCTTTAACGGATGTCACCGTTTTCCACTCCAAACATGCTGGCCAAGCCCTGCGTTTTTTCTGTGTTCTCCAGCCAGATCGGAGTCCCAGGCTCGGGATTCCCGCTCAGAACGTTCTCGGGGACGGATGGAGGAAACCTGCTAATTTCCAGCAGTTTGTGTCGCGAAAGCGCCTGCAGTTCGTGCCGGTCGCTCAGCGCTTAGTATCTGTGCTTCTTTAGTTTCTGTGCTGTAATATTCATGTATTCTCGCATCTCAAAGGCCGGATTAGCCCACTTCTAGCGTGCGAGTCACGTGTTTAAGAGAAGAATTCATCACACCTATTTCTGTCACTGCAGTTTATACACACTGCAAATCCACAAATACTGGGCTGATTGAAGCAAATCTTTGTCTAATCTCTATCCAAAAATATTGTTGAATATGTCTTGGTTGTGGGGGGATCTTGAGCCTAAGGAAGTGTAAAGCGTGAGACAGGTCCGAGCCCGGGCCCCAGCCTGTTAGAGGGCGTACACTTAGCCGCCGCTACGCTAAAGGGAACACCCACGCACCAGAAGGCGCGGAGGAACCCCACAGGAGCAGGGCTCCGCCCTCCACAGCCAGCCGCCCTCCAGGTCTCACTAACAACCAAAGTTTCTCCCAGCAGTACTTTCTGTCGTTTAATAAAGTGTCACTTCTGGATGGTTCTGCTCCGCGTGGCAGAGTGACGCCTTTGTCCCATACGAGTGGCTGGCACGTGATGCCGCTTTGAAATCCCGCCGCTGGTTTCTGCAGGGATCCGGCTCTTCTGCGCGTCCCCCGTGTCTTACGCGACAAGCCATCCCTGCGATGATGCCAGCCGCTCTGACACTGGCTGTTACGTAACCGTGTGTTAATTCTGAAGATCTCTAGGTGCTCAAATATCGCCCTGGAACACGGGGCCAAAAAGTCATCCACACTTCCCGAATTACAGCAGCGTAAAATTGTCTCTCTCTCTCTCTGTTTTCTCTTCCTGTAAAGGAAACACAATTCCTGTACATCCTTAAATCAACAATGTGAATTCTTTCAGTATTTTGTACATGCAGTGTTCTTAATTCCTCTTTTCAATGAATCCGTGGCTGCCTCCGAAATAAATCCACCCCTGCGATGGGATTCCTGATTCCTGATTCCCGATTCCCGATTCCTGATTCCTGATTCCCGATTCCTGATTCCCGATTCCCAATTCCCAATTCCCGATTCCCGATTCCCAATTCCCGATTCCCGATTCCCAATTCCCGATTCCCGATTCCCAATTCCCGGTTTGCTCCTCCATTCTGGGCTCCCTTCCGAAGCGATACATCCCACTCTCCTTCCGCGGACCCCTCCAGAGGTCTGGTCTCTATCCCCCCACCCCGGGGATGTGCAGGCTTTTTCCTGAACCCCCCCCATAATCAGCCCTCATTAGATCTTCTCACAGATTCCCAGGGATCTGTGCTTCTCTCTCTCTTTGCTCTGGTTTTTGGTCAGATCTGGGACTCTGGTACTCAGGAACGTCAGAGCTCTGCTGCTAAAAGAGGGATTTTACCCAAAAAAAAACGGGGGCTCCGCATGGCCCCGATTCCCACCCAATGACACGTCACCGGCCCTGGGGGCCTGGGGGGCCCGGGGGCGATGCGGCGCTCGCGCCCAGCATGTGGATATTGTACACTTGTTGTGTTTGATGTGCAGCCCTTCATTAGAAATCCTTGGCAGAAACACTTTGTTTGACAGATGGTTTCTCAAGCAGCTGTGTCCTCGGCGGCGTCTGCGAGGGCTGCGGCGTCTGCGCGGGCTGCGCCGGGGGGCCTGCGCCGGGGGGCCTGCGCCGGGGGGGGCTGGGGGGGGGGGGGGGTTG
>JAODKL010000044.1:2443623-2454993 GCA_026780765.1 Petrocephalus schoutedeni
TGCCCCCCCCCCCCCCCACCCCGACCCCCACCCACCCTTGATGGTTGATGTGGGTCTTATTTTCAGAGCCCTAGATTTTCCCCAGTACTTGCTAGCAAATATCACTTTTGCATTGTTTTAGGAGAAAATAATACTAATCATTATTATTATAATATAATATAATTGTAAGGTGGCTTCATAATTCACTCTGGCCCTCGGACATGAACGCGAGTCTGGATTGGGGAGCTGACGGGGGGGTTGGGGGTGGCTTTTGCAGGGGGGACCATCGGCTGCAGGCTTCCGTGACGTGCCGTGCGGCCCCCTCTAGCGGGACCCTGCACTGGGCTGCACACCGCGTCTCCAGGCAGCCCGCAGTGAAGGTGAGGCTGTGTTTACTCTAACGGCCGTTTGCCGACGGATTGGGAAATGTATCTGGGGGCGTGGCGAGAGGAGGGGGGCGTGTCTCTGTCAGGGGGGGGGAGGGCTCGCCGGGGCCCGTCCGAAGGCCCTCAGGTGACGCTGCAGCCCGTCGGCAGGCCGCTGACACTGACAGAGCATCCGGTTTCCCCGGCTGGGGTTACAATACGGTCACAGGCAGGTCAAGCCAAGGTCAGCGCAGACACTACATGGAAGTACAACGCAGCCTTCCTGCTAAAGTAAATAACAGCAAGCAAGATCGCCACGGCAACCAGTCCTTCCCCAGCAGGCCTCAAACACGCACACACACGTTTGTATTCCTGCCCTAGTGAGGACTGTCCATTCCTTTCTATGGGAAACGCCCTAATCCCAATCTGAACGCTCTTAACCCCAACCCAGCCCTAACCTTCGCCACAAGCAACCAAACAAAATACAAGACTTTTGGCATTTTCATTTTTTTTATTTGAGGACTGTAAAAATGGCCTCACTAGTCACATTTTTGAGGATCTGCTATACTTGTGAGGTGCTTTGGTCTTTACAAGTATAGTAAAACCTGTACACACACACACACACACACGCAGACACAGACACGCAGACACAGACACACACAAACACAATCAGTTATTAGCCACCTTTAAGAAACTGACGTGAAAGTTCTAGAACAAATTAAATTTGACTCTGGGGAAGGTATCAATTAAGCCAGGTCCCCACTTGTTATTCGACCGGTGAAAATGCACGGAGAGACGGGCGTGAGGTAATTACTGCGTGCGGGAAGCGCCCGCTTCCCCTCCTGTTGGCTGTCAGTCTTCACAAACGTATCGAATCCTTTCAGTAGGTTACAGCTCTCTGCTATGAATGCATTCAGAGGCAAGTCCCTCACCCCAGCTCTCTCCTAACGCAGCCTAGCCCAATGCGAGGCCTCACTCCGAGCCCCACCCCCCCGCACCCTGACCGGCACGACTGGCTTATTAAAAATGGAATGCACAAAATGGGAGCAAATCATGGCTGTCGGCGTCTCTGTCCACCGGCGGACGCGGACCGGGAGCCAGGCACTCACCTCCCGCAGTGTCAACAAAGACCGCCCCAGAGGTGCCCCCCCACTCCCCTTCCTGTCCTGACAGCTCTTTATTCCAGGCCTAATTAGAAAAATTAGATCCATGAAAAAGCAGCGCTCGCGGGCCAGAGCCGCATCGGGTCGGCATGTCGCACAAACAAAGGGGCGGAAATAAATAGCTGAATGCGGCGTCGGGTCCCCAGCCGGATCGGATCGGCCCACTGCTATCTGCTCACTACCAATACACTGCAGTATGCGGTCGGCAATACGACAGACAGGAGGAACAGTCACCCTGTGGCCGAATCCCAGACCTGCAATCCCTGACCCACTAAGACCCGCTGGTCCGTCAGCCTCTCGCTGGCGTAGAGTGGGGGTCACACTGAGGTCAACATGCTACCGTAGGCACATTTTCCCATGGAGCCCGGTAATGCCGCCAAAACACTTTGCATCAGTTTGACTGGAGAGTAGCACATGTTCAGGGTTCTTGTCATTAATGGAGTGACACAGTGGCCTCCCAGCTCCTGGGTGTCATCATTTCACCCCTAGTTGTATCAATTATTTCCTTTGGTCCAAAAACATACAGTAACTGGCATCAGTAAATTGCCAATAGCAAAGGACTGATTTTGGTTGTGTGTGTGTGTGTGTGTGTACGTGCCCTGCGATGGACTATGATCCCATCCAGGTTGCACCCCACCTAGTATCCTGTGCTGATAGGCTTAAACCCATCCCCCCCCCCCTCCCCCCCAGAATAAACAGATAAGACAATCGATGGCTGTTCATGAGAATTCGCAGTTTAACTCTTAACATTTGTTCCTGTAAACTTTCCCAGCGATGCAGAATACAAATGAACATTGAACTGACCTCCTACCTGCCCCAACTTACATTTAGAAACCTTAAGTTCAAAACCATTGGGTCTTAATTAAAAGACTCTGCACCTTTGATTAATTAAATATTCGACTAAAAAGGCAGTGAACAGTGCCTCTTAATTAAATTAGCATTGTGAACACACTAAAATCAGACCTTTAGCAAGGTGCATTTTAATTTATGATGGCCATGATATTGTCTCCACCAAAACAGCATTAAAAAAACAGCATCCAAGCTAAACTAGGTGGCCTCAGATTACCTTCTCTGAGCTGTCCTTGTTCAAGCCTCTAGAAAACAACACATATACATTTTTCTTACTAGGACTAACGGTCTATAAATAGCAGCCCCGGTACCAAAAGTGTTGGTTCTGCAGTGCCTAATGGTGTAATTTGTATTCTTAATGAGCATTCTGGATCATTTGTTTAATTTTGTGTCACACAGACAAGTGGGATGACTTTAATTAGCTACTCTCGGAGTATGCCGGAGTAAGATGTTTCTCTCTGCAGGGGACCACCGATACAACGGCGCCCTCCAGCGGAATGGCCGCCGCAGGACAGGCAGCGAGCAGCAGCCCCGATTAATCTGCCGCGGCATCATGTGACCTAGTTTGCATACGGCCGGGTCTCAGAGCCGCTTGGAAAAACTGAGTTTAGAGAATTTAACCATTTTAAAATGTAACACAAAAAATGCAGCCTGTGTTATGAAGGGAGGCTGAAGCCATTAATCTTTTTCTTCGCCACAGGTAGCGGAGCGTCGCGGCGTTAATCGCCAGCACCCCAATTTTGCGGCAGAAAACATAAACAGATGTGTATTAAATAAAAACAGAGCTGTGGGATTAAACAGATGGGGCCCGATGCAATGCTAGAATTTTTCACATTTCGCAATTAACCTTGAAACTCATCGATCCGAATCAATACGGACTGGACGCTTCTTTTTAATTGAGACGAGATAATTATTAGCCTGCATCGGGCTCATTAATGGCTCTATGTTGAAATATGCCTGCAGCCAGGAGTTAATTGAGGTTGTGTGTTATAGTTTTTTATGTTCTCCTAATTGTAGCCGGTCCTCCATGTGGATGAAGTGGTTGGGCAGCATTTTAGTTCTGGATCCGGTGCCATTTCGGGACAGTTTACCCCCCCAATGCCTGTCCCACCCCAAGAATGAGGCTACGGCACACAGACGAGGAAGCTCAACATTTTGCAAAACAAGAGCAGAAAAACAATTGCATAATATTTCCGTAAGAAATACGCTAATAGGCCGCTAAAAAAGTTACATTAAACCTACAGCAGCCTGCTTGACCGAGAGCAGCCAGCAGAGGGCGTAAAACGCCGGCTCCGACACCACCAGGGCGGCATTCGGCTTACGCACATCCCTCAGGGGTGTGTTTTGGATTAATCACTCAACGCAAATATCATTAGGTTACTCTTAAATGAGCATACTTATAAAGTTCTAGTTCCTCAAACAGATCTCACCGGTGGTGTAAACTCAGTGCGGGTGGGGTCTTCTAACCCGGCCGCTCAGTATTTAGCTGTGCATTTAAAACACTTTTGCACAATCTGAACACGACGAAATGAGTAATGAAAGGAAAGGCTGCCAACGACTGGGAGGAGAGGCAGTGTCTCGGCGCGGTCAGGACCCGTCCAGGGGCACCAGGCCACATGCACAGCATCTGCTACAGACTAGGGCTTAAGGTTTTATTGGGGGGGCATTTTAACCAAAAGCTCTAATTTTCTATATCCTTTTTGTGAATGTGCTAAATTTGGTTGTTAGAAAAAGCTTGTGGCAATAAGATGTGCTCATTGTGAGAAAGCATTAAGGCAGCAACCAAATCACAGCCAAAGCTTGCCCAGGAGTGTCCACAACAGGCAGGATAAAAGGCCCTCCCGGGTTCGAGGTGAAGTCCTCCACCCCCAAACCCCCCAAAACACTTCCTGTGTTATTAAATGCCTGGAGCTTCCCGTCACGCACGTGTCACTGACTGAGGCTTGTGTCATCGCACCGTGGAGATCATCTCCACATTCAGTCACCCTGCCCTCAAATCCGGAACAGATCATAATGCATCGGTGTGAGTGTCCCCGGGGTAGGACCACCAGTAAGTAACACCCAGATGGGTATACGATGTCCTGTTGCAGACCGCACACCCACGCGCCGCTCAAAATCGAGCCAGACTGTCAGACAGAAGAGCGTTAATAACAGTCTGACATTCCACCCACTGTCAGATCACAGGAGGAGATGAAGGCTGAGAGATCGAGCATGAGGACTCGCAGTTTCCTCAGTCCCTTAACAACCACGTTTAAAAATAAAATGAGTCTAGTAACTGGCTTTCATTGGAAGCGGGAACCTCAGCACCCCCTGGTGGCCAAACCAGTGATGCAGCTGCGGAGGGGTCTATGCAGGGGGGTAGGGGGGGGGCAGATTTTGCTTAAAAGTGCGGAGTGCGGGCGGAATGCGGGTGGAGTGCGGGTGGAGTGCGGGCAGTCCTGAGGCGAAGGCCCCACCCACACACACTGACAGACCACACTAGGCCTCACCCACACACGCTGACAGACCACACTAGGCCCCACCCACACACGCTGACAGACCACACTAGGCCCCACCCACACACGCTGACAGACCACACTAGGGAACACGGTAGTCATCAGGACAGCGGGTTGACTGAAAGTTAAAGATCAAATGTTCATTTAAGAGGCAAAAAGCTGCAAAAATCAAATCTTAAAAACTAAACAAAAATTCTGGCTTTATGGATGTAAGATGTGCTTTTGCCCTTCGGAAACCGTACTGCACAGAAATGGGAGGTGAACAGCAAACCTTTTTCCCCTTTTAATATAACCATTTGGTCCAAATACATAAAATGAGCAATATGTACAGCAGCAGGTTAGTTTTCCTTTTTCAGTCTGGTTTTAATTACAACGCTTGTAAACACCTTACAAAGCACCTAGCAAAAATACTTCTACAGATAAAATTGTACAAGAAGCAAAGGGAAAAAAACGAACAAAACTCAAATGTACAACAACACATTGTAATGGAGCCAGTGGACACACCATGAACTGGGAGGACTGGGCCCATCCCTCTGCTGGGGAAGAGGACCCCCCCCCACACTGGGAGGACTGGGCCCATCCCACTGCTGGGGAAGAGGACCCCCCCCCCACACTGGGAGGACTGGGCCCATCCCTCTGCTGGGGAAGAGGACCCCCCCCCACACTGGGAGGNNNNCCCACACACACACACACACACTGGGAGGACTGGGCCCATCCCGTGGCCGGGGAGGCGGGTCCATCTTCCACTGAGTGCAGGGTGAGCTTCAGCAACAAGTTTTATCAGGAACTACAACAAATGTTACATCACTGTAAAAAGAATCAACCCCGTCCTCTCCCATCTGCTATCACCTCCTCGCCATCAAAACTGAAAAGAAACTGTATAAATACACAAAAAGAATGATTAAAAAAAACCAAAACAAAAGCACACTGGTGAAGAGTGACTAAAATCACAATGACATTTAGGACAAGGGGACCGGACTCGAGAGTGACACCTGCTGGTCGCGTGACCACGACGCACCCGCCTCGGACCGCAATGTGTTTGTGGGAAAAGTGACCTTTAACCTGAGGGGGTCAAGAAAGATCAGAATGCAACACCCCGGTTGTTGGCATCCATGACACACTGGTAAATGTCTGCCTGCCCTTTGCGGGTGACAGGTTGGCTAATACAGCCCTTTTCAGTGGACTGCTACAGACACGAGAATCGATGAGAGTGTCCACAGCGCCTCCAGAGCCACTAGGCCAGGGTGAGGGCCATGCGGGGGCCCTGCGGGGGCCCTGCCATCCAATCAGAGTGCACCCTGTCAGTCAGAGCCGTGGTTCTTCCAAACAGCCCCACAGAGATGACGGCAGTGTTGAGGTAAAAATCTTCAGTCAGATCCTCTACATCTGCGACCCCCTTCCTGGACCCTAGTTCATCTTGGGGTAGATCTTTTCGTAGAAGTAATTCTGGGCCAGGATGTACAGCTCTCCGTCCTTCTCCCGGACGGCATGGGCACGGACAAACTGGAACTGCTCCAGGGCAAACTCATAGAACTCGCTCTCCATCTTCCAGATGTCCGACTGCTGGAGCTTGGCGATGGACTCCTTGGTGGGAGGCTTCTTCTCGCTCGTCTTCCTCAGGTGAGACTTCTTCCCTAGAAACGGATGGTGTCATGTGGTGTAACCCTGCCACCACCACAGCAATCAAGCCTAACAGCTGGACTCGCCTGCATACATTATTATCTCACTCTTCGACATTTCAATTATAATTCGCAAATCCCAAACGACACACGGGACCTCTAGCTAGGGTTAAGGCTTCAGGTCCAGCAGAAGAGAATTAGTAATGAAGTGATGGGCGGTACGACCGGGTCACCTGTGCGGTAGAGCTCGGTGGCACCGCGGAAAAAGCGCGGTAACGCTGCCTCCAGGATCATGATGAAGTCCTCCAGCTCCTCAGTCACGCCCACCAGCAGGTACTCGTTCACCAGGTTGTATTTGGCCTGCTCCAGTGCCCACCGGCTCCCCACGTTCCTGCCAGAAGCAGGAGAGCAGTCAGGCTCTCTGAGAGTACACACTGCAGCGCAGAACTGCACCAGTCCTCTCCAGTTTCGTCCAGGAGATAATTAGGTTATGTTTATGTAATTAGACAATGGCGGCTGTATTGCGACGGGACCCACCAGCATTCCGAATAGTGTCCACAGAAGAACGGGATCTGCAGCCAGAGCTTCTCGGCAGCACAATCGGACCCACCAGACGACACGCACTCATCGAAGGTCTGGAACCAGAGGGGTTACACCATTAGACACCTAAGGGCCAGTCGGGTCTAGACTGAGGTCTTCAGGACAGAAGACATCGGCTGGCTTGCTTTAATGATGGAGGCATCTTCCATAGTTCCAGCTCTCCTAGACTCACTTACTAGTAGCAGCATGTCAGTGGAGGAGGGAACACAACAGAAACTAGTATTAAATCTAAAAATTAGCGCGGTCAAGGATTCAGGCATAAAAGGCTATACCCATGGCATAAACGATCCACCTCAGATAATATAGGCCTCCTTTCATACAGGATGTTGGGAAACCAGGCTTTAAATCCCACCATAGGCAGGACTACAGCACTGTCACAAGCTGTACAAGCTACCATTGGCTTAAAGCAAGGCTGTGAGTGACAGGGCACAGATATCCCACCCAGCTCCATTCTCCAGGGGGGGGGGGGCGTTACCTTCTTATCTCCCTGCTTCCTCCTCCTCAGTCCTGGCCGGTAGTCGTCTCCAAAGCGCAGGAAGTAGTAATAGGAGACCAGGCGCTCGATGGGGTCTCGGACCACGTTGATGTAAATGGGCTTTCGTTTCACGCCGAACCTGGAGTGGGAGGGGCCATTTACCTGTCAATCATCCTTCAGTGCAAGCCATGTGACACCACGGCGGAACAACTGGATTGGTGGCCACAAGGGCATATCTTTGGGTTGAGCACTGGGGGAGGGGTTGAGGTCTCCACCCATTTAAGAGGGTGCAAGGGTCTAATTGGCTTGTATCGATTATTGGGGGGTTACAATCCCCCCCAACCCCCATAATTTACAGATAAGTTCTGGGGCAATGAAGCCCCCCGGTGTGGTACCAAAGTATCATGGATAAAAACCATCAACATTAAGAAACGTGTCCAATCATGCATCCACATTAAAAAAACGAGAGGAGACAAATCCACATTTGTTGCCAAGCAAAATAAAAAAGAAAATCAGTGGATTGAGCATTATGGTCTTAATCAAAGGAAAATTTCTAATACGTTGTGTTCATATTGGTGTAATGCTCTTATCAACCACAAGGAGGCATCCATCACCAAATAAAAAAAAATCTTACTCTGTTAAGAGGCAGGTCCACTACTCTGAAGTGCTGCTCTGAATACCAACATGTTCTCATTGTCCACAATAGCAGCAGAACATTAATGAGCCACATTTTTTTGTAACTGAGGATTATTTCTAAATTGACTGCAGGAATGTCGCCCCACTGTGGCAGAGCTGTTGAGCAGTTTTCAGACACCCACTGAGCCATCAATCACTCTTAAAATTCCTCAAGTTCCCCAGTAGATTATTTGCCCTGCACAGAGCACTGGGGTGGTCTCCGACCCGACACAGCCGGGGGCTGCAGAGGTTGGCATTAAGGCCGCGACACTCAGACACAGTACAGTTCACCTGCATCAACACCAAGGCTGCATATTGTCTATATTTATAGACAAAAATGACACACTGCCCTTGATACTTATTAAGGGTCTGTAAAACGATTGTAATACATTGCAAAGTCATCAATAATTTCATTTTAAACCTGTTGCTTCTTTTTTAATGAAATCACACTTTAAAGAGAATCAGATGGGGGGGGGGGTCTTCATTATCTTTCGAATGACACAATGATGACACTAGTCGATGAATCCCAAGAGAATGTGAAAGAGAAAGAACCAGAGAAAATGCCCGCGACAGAGAGACTGATGCGAGGAGTCTAAAAAAAATAAAAGAAAAAAGAAATAAAGAAAATCGACGGCGCTCACTTGGAGAAGTCGAGGAAAGCCACGTGTCCGTGGTAAAAGGCTGGCTTCATCTCTGTCCAGGATGTCACATTCCTCACGAACCGCACCTGCGGGGGCACATGACATCAGACTCCCAGATATGCCCAAAATTCCAGGAAGCCCAACACTGGCAAACTGCACGGCACCATGGGAGCACTTTCGGCTGATTCCCTAGAGAGGTGGCCCACTTGGACAGGAAACGTCACGGTGACTCGAGAGGAAACACCTGTCATGGGCCACTTCATAACCGTGACCGGAAGGCATGCAGGGTTAATCTGTTTAGTACCATACAGCCGTTCCCACGGTTACCTGCCACGCAGACAGATATTTATGATGGTGGGATGAGGGTACTTTACCATGAGTAGTGCCTCTTAACTCGAGTCTCACTGGCTACATTTAATACCACATTTACGTCCCATTTCAAAAAAGCAATATGGTACTTTACTGAACCAACTACGGTATTAGAGCAATCCAGCAGGCATCTATAATTACACTCATATTTAAGAACATGCTGTTTTTACCCATTTTTACATTCCCCCATGACTAGCTTTATGCAACAGCTCTGTGTGTGTTTGTGTGTGCGTGTGCGTGCGTGTGTATGTTTGTGTGTGCGTGTGTATGTTTGTGTGTGTGCGTGTGTATGTTTGTGTGTGTGCGTGTGTATGTTTGTGTGTGTGTGTGTGTTTGTGTGTGCGTGTGTATGTTTGTGTTTGTGTGTGTGTGTATGTTTGTGTGTGTGTGTGTTTGTGTGTAGAAACACATTGAGATGCAAAGCGGTACAATTATTTCCCTATGAGGAAGAATGTAAATTTATTGCAACTTTATAAAGTCATACTTCTTAGGGGCGGGGCTATCAAGAAGAGGTGTGGCTAACCAAAGGGGGGGTGGCTACACTTGGCTTCTGAATGGCGAGGAGCCCTTCACCTGGTCCTGCAGGGACATGACAGGGTTGTTCTTGGTGGTGTTGATGTGGAGGACGTGGTACTTGTTCTTGGCACACAGGTCGTAGGCGATGTTGGTGAAGGAGGTGCTGGCCGTCTTGGGCACGCGGTTGTAGATGATGACCACGTCGTCGCTCTCGCCCAGCGGCGGCTCGTGCATGCCATCCTGCGTGTGGCGCTGTTCAATCTCCCGCACCTCGTGCCTGGCGATGGCACGCTCTATCAAGCAAGGAGAAGACAAACGGTGGGGAGGGTCAGCAGAGCCACTGACAGGAAACGGATTTGGGTTCCGTGGCGCCGATTCTGAAACTGGGGAAGAAGAGCGCCACCAATGATCCATATAACGAGGGCGTCTCAGCACTCAGATCTCACCGGTCTCTAGCCAGGGGGTTTAAAACCCGGTACATTCATAATCTTGGAGATGAATGTGAATAGCATTAAAAGTGCAGGAATTATACAAACAAAAGGTTCACTCTCTCCCCCGCTCTTTCAGACACACACACACACACACACTCCAATCGCCTCGTCTTGGTCTTTCCCACATTCGCGTCAAACATCTCTCACCCATGTCACCACCTACGCCGAGATATTTAAAGAGAATCCTGACACCACAACACAGGTTTATAAACGGGGAAGCCGGTGAGAAATGAACAGTGGAAAAAAAAGAATTTCCCCTGAAACATGGGCTCAAAGTGAGACAAGCTGTACAATACGCAGACAGCTCACGACCAAAATCCCCGAAGGCCCCCACACCGCACCTCCCCCCTGCCTGTGTAGGTGACGGTGCCTTCGGAGCCTTCAGACACATGGTGACACGACCTGTCACCTCGCTACCCGACCATCGAAGTCCGCAGAAGCAGCGTCTGGATCGATGCGGTCGGCTCCACGGGACCCAGACGCCTTCTTGCCTTACAGAGCTGGCCAGGGGCCCGAGGCGAGGCTGGGATCCCGCCCTCTCTGCCAGGCTGCCGCTTAGCCCCTGATGCTAGGCCCTGGAGTACGCATCAGCGGCACGGCACATAGGCGCCCTTCACACCTCCTGGTTTGCAAAAGTGTGAACTATTTACCAAACACATTCCAATATGGGTACAGCCTCCAAACAAAATGCTGGTTAGAGCTTTATGCTGCACCATGCATGGCTTTCCTTACACTGCTCTTCTGTTAAAACGTCTCCCCATTAGATCCCACCTACAGCGGGGGTTTTCAGAAATGGCCATGCTCTTTGGAATGGCTTCGGACACGAAGGCCAGGGAGCTGGGGCATTTTTAGCCGAGTCAGTGCTAAGTACATCAGGCAGTGCTGATGGGTACCTGAGACCCAAATAGGAGCAAGCCACCAACAACCAGGCCACAATCTTAAAACACAAGGTGGCTGAGAGGCTGCGTAACACCACTAGGGGCAGCGGTGGGCCCACGGTCTCCCATGTTCCTCTGTGATTTTACGTGCAGTTGCATTGTCAACCGTGAGCCTGTCTTAGAGGTCGACCGATGTATCGGCCGGCCGATATATCGGGCCGATATTTGGCATTTTTTAATGTATCGGCATCGGCC
>JAODKL010000044.1:2519820-2532120 GCA_026780765.1 Petrocephalus schoutedeni
GTACGCACAGGTTGAGGCACCTTCGTCCCGTGTACGCACAGGTTGAGGCACCCTCGTCCCGTGTACGCACAGGTTGAGGCACCTTCGTCCCGTGTACGCACAGGTTGAGGCACCCTCGTCCCGTGTACGCACAGGTTGAGGCACCTTCGTCCCGTGTACGCACAGGTTGAGGCACCCTCGTCCCGTGTACGCACAGGTTGATGCACCTTCGTCCCGTGTACGCACAGGTTGGTGATCCCTGGTTAGGAATCCTTGTCCATAATATGAAAATATAATGAAAGACTAGGAAGGTTTACAGTCTGCTAGCCACGAGACCCAGATATGCTTGTTATGCTGATGATTTGCAGGGCGTGTATTTATGTCCTGACAGCAGTGAGTATTCAGCAGTAAGCTGAGGTGGAGTAGGTCCTTCGCAGTAATTCCCTAAGTGCTCGGTGTTATGACAGCAGTAACTCACCCGGAGTGTGCTTTTGGGCGTTATTACAATCCTGTTGTTGGGCCTGCCAGGCGTCACGGAGGAGCTGAGCTCAGTGTGGAAGATCTGCCTCAGGAACTTGTTGGTTGACGTGTGCATCAACTTGATCAGGTCCAAGCTCACGGCGTCTCGATTCTTCTCCAGAAAGTCTGGATGCAGACCCAGAGAGCTTGTCAAGGATGGCAAATAAATGCGATGAAATGGGCCTCACCCTGGCCCTAACCCATCTCCGGCTGGCACACTCGCCTCTCAGACAGATCATCATGTCGGGATCAATGAGTTCCTTAGCTGTGTGCTAAGACACGTTGTAGCAGGGACGACCCAAAGCAGGGAATCACCTACACCTACCCTTGGCATCGTAAGAGACGGCCCCGGCAAAGTGCTGGATCCCGAAACACGTGTCATGGCTGCTCTTGGGAGGAATGAAGAGGCTGTTTTTTCCATGTATCTGGACCATCTTGTTCAACATAGTGGAGTCGGTGCCCTGAGCCAAACACAAAGACCGTCAGGTGGGAGGTTTGGCGTAACTGAGGCAGGAAATTCTGAGCAAATAGTATCTGAACAAAGTAACCCACTGTGTAGGATCTGCTTTGTAACAAAGCAAAGCAAATGCTGGCAACATGGGAATGAAAAACAGGAGGAAAAGCCATCACCGGAAAATCAGCACAAAAGGTCAGTTGAACTTATTTGATCCCTGGGGAGAAAATCTGGAAAATTTTCCAGTTCTCCATCAGGAATTTGACCCCCAGCCTACTACGTGGTGGGCAGGGATACTGACAAAACTTCAATACGTCCAACAATAAGCATCAGTCCATCACCCCATCCATGTAGTATAAGCACTGACTGGTTGTCAGGCTGGTCTTGCTTAATCAGACGCAGGGAGGCCGGGGCAGGCTGGCTCACCTTGGGAAAGTGGCTCTCCTCGTCGATGAGGGCCAGCATGTTCAGGGGGGCGCCCACCAGCAGGTCCAGCGTGCGCTGGTTGTCGCTGAAGGCCACATGGGTCCAGGAGATGTTCTCGCTGGCGTACTCGGCCTGCTCCAGCTTGAAGACGTGGCGCACAAAGAACTGCTGCAGCTGCTCGTTGGCAAAGTTGATGCACAGCTGCTCAAAACTGCGGAGCACAAAAAATCAATAGAAAGAGGGCAGCCCTGAAATGGATCCCTTCAGTGCCGGGGACGCGGACAGGGAGTAAGAGGGCCTCCCTGCACCCAATGGCTGCTCTGTTTAAGTAATAATTAAGCTGTTTGTCCTTTGAGATTTGGTGTTTATGGAATTTAGTAGTACTGGCGGCCGAGATATCAATCACAGTACTGTTTTATTGTCAGTTTTTTCTGATTTTGTATTCTGTTATTCCATGCACCCAATATCAGTATAATGTACAGAAGAACCAACGAACTTCCTGCCATTTTTTGAAGTCTCAAATTATGCTTGCCTTGGAACAAAAGTGGAATAACTGAGAAGTGTTAACCCAGCCATGTTTTGGTTGTCAACCACCTCTGACGTACAAGAAAGCTTTCACCTGTATTGGCAGGTTATACACATGTGCAGAGAATAATTGTGAAATGTTCACCACATCCTTTTCCCGAGCCAGAAATTGCTTGGAATTTCGTCTAATATTCTGCCTGCACCAATTGCCAGTTAACAATATACCAACCCGTTGGTATCAAAATTCTCAAAGCCGAAGATGTCCAACAGCCCGATGGAGAGACGGGCGTGAGAGGCGTCAGGAGGGGGCTTGTAGATGGCACTGTTGATCTTCTCCACAATCCACACAAACATTCTGCCATAAATGGCCTGAAGAGACACAGATATAAAGGTCAGTCACGGCTGGGCAGAGCCATCAGGAACCAGGTGCACATCTCACTGGTGTTATGCTGATGTTTGCACTTTCGGAAGATTCCCGGCATTACAGTAATCCATTTTGGGTTAATGATTAATCTTTCAGACTGGGCATTGCACTGATTTCCTTATAGAAAAATGTTTCTGGTTCATTTTCCCACGTGGCTGACTGCATCACCATTCAGTCTTATCACCAGAAAACTCGGCAAACAGCTGAGACCTGATGGTCGGCTTACGAGGTCCCATTTGGTTAGATTAGTGTAAGGACCTTGGCGAAGGCATCCCTGCCGTCTGTGGCCTGCTCCTGGCTGAGTGGCCTGGAGACACGTTCCCTGTTGGTCATGAAGGACCGATGTGTCAAGCTGGTCTCAAGGTTCTTGGTGTCCACCTACAAAAATCATATAGGCTCAAATAATGCAGAACACAGGCGGGGGAAGAAGTTTTGAGCTCAGGGTGCGACCGATGGGCTTTATCAAAGTTGTTTTGCAGTATCTGTAGCTATCAACAACTTAACAATGGAGCCACTGCGAGATACATAACATAACGTTGTTTTTCTTTGACAAAACAGACAAGAGGCAGCGCTTAAGCACCCAAGCACCCCTTATCTCCAGAGCTACTGATCTAGGACCAAGACCCTATCCAGAACGGAACAGGAGAACAACATCCTAAGGGTGAGGTACGGTGTAGAGCAATTTCAGGAAATCATACCTCCAGTAGTGTAGATGTCATGGTGAAATGGTGTGAAAGTTGAATATCACAGCTCTCCAGGTTATTTGAGACAGTACCTAAAAAATAAAAGTAATTTGATTTTCAGAAGGTAGATTTTTCTCTTATCCTTTACAGCTGTCTTCATCTTTGAGGGACCTTTCTGAGCTTCCCTAAGTCATCACCTTGGAAGGTGACATTGCCCAGGTGGAGCAGAGCAGCCAGCAGCTTAAAGATCTCCCAGGACTCCTTCTCCTTGAACATCAGGATCTTCATGGCTGAGCGGATGCGGCTGTACTCTGCCGAGTCATCCCGCCCGTCACAGCTGGTGCAATTCCCCTACGGGCGGCAGCCCCGAGAAACCAGCTCAGGAAATCGACGAGGTCGGCAATTAACACGACACATCAGCAGCACATCTGCAGAGCCTGGGGCGTCGGCTGATGTTACCGTGGTCAGGAACTTGTAATCCGTGGCATTTCCTAAAGACAGAATCTTCTTCTGCTCCGCAGGCATCCCCAGTAACATGCAGTAGAAGATGTGATAGTTTCGTTCCTCAGATGCCTGCAACAATTAGAAAATTTGAGCTACATCTGTTTAAAAAGCTCTCCATCTATTGACCTTCTAGTTGCTTATCCGGGGGCAAGGAGACCTGAGGCAGGGAATAACCCAGGGGGTGGGACGCCAGCACAGAGCTATATTCTGTATCCGGGTTCCCCAGTTCCCCAGCAACATTGCGGATTTCTCTGCTCAAAGACACCCAGTAAACCTGACAATTAGCTGATTAATAGTGTGTCTGAGCAGGGAAACCTGCAAACCTCCAGGACAGGAATTGGGGAACCCCGATCTATATAATTGCATAAAAACATGCAATTAAAAAAAGGCGAATAGTACTCCTGAACAAAACTGCAATGACAAAATATATTGTTCTGCAAGGAGAGCAGACCTGAAGTCAGCCCCGCGGTAGCAGTGCTCCCCCTGGTGGTCACGGCCTACCTGGCGACACACACGGCACTTCTCCAGCAGGTACTGCTCCACCCGAGCTCCCTCGATGGCCCCGGCCGCATTGAAGTTGATGTCAATGTACTTCCCAAAGCGGCTGGAGTTGTCGTTGCGGATGGTTTTCGCATTGCCGAAGGCTGCGGGGAAAACACCCATTGGCCGGGTTAGGGGGGGCCGGGGACAGGCGGTGGCCTGGGGGCTGAGGCCAGACGCCGCGACGTTACCCTCCAGGATGGGGTTGGCCTCCAGGACCTGCTGCTCGATCCAGGAGTGCTGGCCGCTGACGGCAGCCAGGAACTGCAGGATCAGCTTGGTGCTCTCCGTCTTCCCCGCACCGGACTCCCCACTAACATATGGAGAACGAATCTCTAAAACAGCGCTCACTCGGGCACAATTAGCCTCTAGCTTTTACTTTCACCGCTGGCAGAATAACAAAAAAAAAACAGAAAGATATGGGGCCAGTATTAAGTGTCCGGTTACCTGCTTAGCAGGATAAGTTGTCAGGTTTAAGTTAGCCTGGGCTAAATGTAAGTCAAAGAGGATAAAGTCCAGTAGGGCCCCAAAAACAAGAGACCCACACGTGTGTACGGACATGTCTGTGTGTACAAATCTACATCCACTTCTGTGTCCTGCAGCTTGCAGCTGTCTGGCTCACAGCAACGTGCCGCCCAGCTGGTCGCCGGTGCCAGGCCCACACACCTGATGATGCAGCACTGGTTGCGCCCGTGCCGTTGCATGTTACGGTAACAGCTGTCCGCGACGGCGAAGACGTGGGGGGGCAGCTCCCCCAGCCGGGCGCCGTGGTAGAGCCTCACCTGCTCGGCCGTATAGATGGGCAGCACCTGGTATGGGTTCACCGCCACCAGGATGGAGCCCGTGTACGTCTGGGGGGGAAAGGAGCGAGGAGACCGGGTTACAGGCCCCAGCCGGCGCCCATCAAATTAGCAGCTTGGTTCCTCACCAACAGGTCCCCATTCCTAAAACATCGAGGGTCACCTTCCTGTTGATTCATTTGACATTAAGCCATATAAAATTTATGGCCACCAAATCACTGTTAACTACCGTCACGTCAGCCCATCCACAACCTCCCCGACTGTGCAAAAGGAAGCTATTTGCAGCAGATGGAGCCGTTTCGGACCCAAATGGACCTACATAGATGATGCCCTGTCTGTGTCGCATGAGAAGGTTGCGGAGCAGGCCGGCCTCGTTGAGGTCCCCGAGACGGATCATGTCGTCCACGCCCTCCACGGACGTGGGGTGCATGGGCCGCAGCGAGCCCTCCATCTTCTTGGAGGCCTTGTGCGCCTGGAGGGACGTTGACGAGAAAGTGCCTTTAAGCCACAGCCCGGCGTTTCCGGCATGCAACGGGGCCCCATCCCACCTCGGCTTGTACCTTTCCTTCATCGTCGATCAGCTGCCGTTGCCCGGTGTCCGACAGCTCGAGTCGGGCTCCGATCGGAACACCGATGCTGGATTCCAGCCAGACGAAATCGCCCTGCGAGGCAGCACAGCTTATGCATGGGGACACGTCCCAAACAAACGGCCCCGACCAGCTAACGGGTGACAGCTAGCTGAACTGAAAGGTAGCATATTAACAAAAATCTGGATTTGCACAAACGGTCTTTAAAATCCATCTTACCTGCCGGAACACAACCATATCTGAGACCTCAGCGTGCGCCTGTGTAGCCTGGAAGAAGATGGGATCACGGTCTAAAATGCCTCTGTGATAACAGCTTTATGTTCATGTTACCTAACCAAGCAGTTTTGCAACAGCAAGGATGATTCTAAACAGAGGCCACGCCTGATGAATGCCTAAGTGCACCAGTACCACTTAAGGAAAGATGTTTAGGTAAAACTGCTTCACAGAAGCAGTATGTAACATACCCACAATCCTACTGACGGAAACAAAATCTGGATACATTCTCAAATGAACGGTCTTGTTATAATTTTGCCAGAAGCATGCTGTGTACCAAAACAACTGGGGAAAGGAAAAGCCAATAAATATCCCCTAGGAAAATATTAATACATAAATCAAGAAAGTTTAAAAGATTCCTGCTTTCGTGTTACACCGGGAGCAGTAGATCAATGCATCTCTGTTCTAGCAGAAAAACAAGACAAGTTTTAAGATCAAGCCTGTTAGATCTTTATAAAGAAACAAGTGATCGCTCGGAAATCCATCCTGCCTAAATCCCAGGAATGGCTGTCACAGACAGGTCTTTTCTGAAATGTCCCGCTGCTGTCAGCCACACAGTTCAGCTGTCAAACGCGACACAAACCTGTAGCCTGAGCTGTGTTCTTTCCAGCTCCTTAAAGGGCCCGAGAGTCAAGCACTGGTGGTCCGCCGAGGTCTGCTTAGTGTGACCGTCCTCACAGTCCTGTGGTTTGGCAGCCTAAGGATACACGCACTGTGAAGCCCACCCTTCTGGTGCCGGTGACTCTGGTGTTGCTTCCAGTGTGAATGAGGAAGCACCTGTGCCTCTCCGGCGAGCGTCTTAGCTACCCTTGGACTTTGTGCCCCCTTGGCCAAGTCCCTCTGACATGGCAGTGCCCCGGCGTCCAGGAAACACCGCTGTCACGCTCCTTTTTTTCCATGTCACTCTCTAACACCCCCACCCACCCACTTACCTACCTACCTTTAAGGGTCCGTGTGACTAAGCTACATTTTAATAATCCCCCACTAATAATTTAGTTGCAACTCCTTTCAGTGTTGAATCAGACAGTACAGGACACTATTATTATTTTTTTGGGGGGGGGGCATCTAGGGTGCAGGACACTAGACACTAAATCACTATGGACAGGGAATGAATGAAGGTGTTTAGAACTGGGACCAGCAGGGAGTGACTTAACTTACGAGCACATGAGCTCATGAACCCGTCACTGACATACATCCATAGCTGCGGCGGTTTACCTTCAACCCCACTGGACCCACAGAGATTACCTGGGCAAAGAAACAGGTAGTTATGCTGCAAACAACAGATGTTAATATCTGACCGGATTCACTAGTCTCTCTTTCTGGAAACATCAAGGAACCCTTCTGTAGGGTTTCATTGCAGGCTTGTGACCTACAGAAGTAAAATTTCCTTATAGGAAGTGTAAACATACGCGAAAAGGCTTCATGTTCTCATTTTATATGATCATAAATTTCGTTACAGCCTCCATACCATCACAAAGAGCTTAAGGCCACAGCGGGAAAAAGGGTACAGCTTTCTTTAACTGGGACATAATAAGTAACCAATTTGGATCCAGTTTATAAAATAAATAAATTGGGAAAAAAAAATAAAATCTGCATTTATCTCTTGAACTGTTATGAGTCACTAACCATGGAGAAATTGTTAACCTTGATGTTTACTGTATCAAATTAAGAGGAATATTCCAGAAAGTGTTTTCTTATTTGGGGTCTGAACAGTTCCTACCTCAGAAGGTCCTTCTCCATCAAGGAAACAATAAAACCTTTGCTACCAGGAGGGGTCCAAACCATTTGCCTATTTGTTCAGTTACACCACAACCTGAATACTCAGCCCTTACACAAGACACCTTATAGTTAAAAGACAACAAAAATGCCCTAGTAATACATAATGAAGAACATATATAAATGTTAGTAAGTTTAAATGTCTTTTCAGTCTGCTTGTACTTAAGTGCAAAACACTGCAGTTGACGAAACCAGCGAGTGCAGTTATCAACCAGAACAAAGATAAAGACAGTGGGACGATTGCTTTGAGACAAGGTATGTGTGGAATGCGGGGAAGCCCACGCTTAACTGTCATCAGCGAAACCAAAGGAGTGGCAAAGGTGAGCGAGGCCCAGCGGGATCATGGGAGGCAAGAGGCCCCACAGGGAGTGACTGGCGAGGATTAAACACCACGCTGCCTTTCCTAGAACTTGGCTCAGCATCGCACAGTAAAATTGGGTTCAAAGCTGAAGGTCATTTGAGACCAGTCACTGTCACTGGGCTTGATGACGCTCCTATCTTGTCTTTCTGTGTACAAAAGGCCGGGCTCCTACAGAGAAACGGAGGGAGAAACCAATTTAGCTCAAAGTTCAGATACGGATCTTGATAAGAGGACAGTGAGTAATTGATGCGATTAATCGCAGTGCCAAGCGTAGTGCAGAAGGGGCGGCGAAAACACGATTCCAAAGTCTCACCTTTCTTCCCACAGGAAAAATGGCATTTCTGGAATTTTCCACCGTCAGGCCCATTACTGCATCCTTAAACTGGGCCTTCATTCATCCTCACTAATTCGGTGTCATTCCTGTGCAATCACCTATTAACGGGGCCTCAGGTGATGCCAAGCTTCCCGGCCCGAACCGCAAACACGCGAGTTACGGGCCCAGTTTCTGCGATGCTGGAATACAACGCCATTGGGGTCACCGTGGGGAACGTCAATACAAGTTCCGTATTAAATTTTTTTTATCATTTACGGGTCAACACAACAACCCCTACGTCTAATGTCAGCAGCGAGTAACCAGGGGCCAGACGGACTATCCTGACATTATACCAAGTTAACTAGTGAATATTAAACTCCACCTACATCGGGAAGCAAAATTTACCAAAAATCGAGCTGAAGCAAAACATTCCTGTGGTTAGACTTGAGATGGACTACTGTGTAATCAGCAAATACTGATAAAAAAAGGTTAGCATTTGAAAATGCGATTTAACAAACACACATTTGAAGAGTGTAAGGACGTTCCACAATCTGGGCTCAAAAAATAATTCAAGCAAGGCGCAAAATTTACACTTTGTTTTTACTACGGTAATGAATTAACAAGATAACGACACAGTAAACCATATGTACATTAAAAAAAACAACCATCGGAAATGGATCACTCAGTTCAAAGAAAGACTGAAATCAAAAAATGAACCAGAACAGAAAACTACATTATCAAATAAAAACAAAAACAGGAGTACAAATGAAGCCGTTCTGCTTTACAAAAACAAAAAACTACTTTATATTTAACATATATCTGCCAGTTTGGTCTTTTCTGGTCTTGCATATATTTATACTTTGCTCTTAAACAAAACAAAAAAAAATAAAAAAATCCCCAAACCACCACGTCTTAAACCACATCTGTCCAGGCGTTTTCCTGAATGCGACCAAAATTTACAGAACCAGATTCCCACCTAATTATGGCAGAAGGGAAGGACCTGCAATCTTCTGTTAAAGAGCCAGAACTCCTGTCCCTGATCACCGCTGAGAGCCACGGCGCTGGCCTGGAACATGCCAAGGCTGTGGGCATCTCCCAGCAGCGGCTGGACCCAAGGAGGACCCCAGGACTGACATCGTCAGAACCGGGTCTGATTTGCTAAGGTTCATGTAAGTCTGTTTGAGTTCTTGACATCCGACTCTTGCTGGGATTCTTAAAGGAAAATTTAAAAAAGGGCCAAAACCTGGCAGAAAACCGGGACAAGCCATCTCCTAAACACTGTGTCAAAGGAAGTCAAGGGCTATGATGATGAACACCTGGATCTTTCATAGGCGAGAGATAGCCATGACTGCAGACCAGGGGGACACCCCCAGAGGCACAACACAGGCAGGCCACATCCAGAAAAGCCTACATGTCCCTCCTGGTGCCTGCCCCCACTGCCATGAGCAGTCACAGCTGGTGACATCGCCCCCTGTTGGCAGTCCTCCTGGTGTGGCCAGTCCAGCCAAGGGAAATGGCAGGAAACACTGGCAACAAGAATTTCAAATAAAAAAAAAACCCGGAACTGTGTCAACACAGAGTAATAAACCTGCGTGGCAGTCTAAGCAGTACGCGTAATGAATCCGCTCTGCCACTGGCATCGAGAGCAGAGCAGAGCAGACCCAATCGCTTCCTAACAGACACCCTCTAAGGTGCAGTTTCTGTCCAATAGCGGCCATCGCTCCGCAGATCGCCAAAATCGGCCAGTCAGAGCCACAAAAGTTCAAGAGTCCTTTGGCGAGGCGCCCTCCTGGGCAGCTTCGGGCCAGGCAGAGCCGGAGAGTAACGGCGGCCACCCGGGCAGGAAGCAGGCCGGGGCAGGCCCGGCGGGGCACCGTCCTAGGCCTTGTCCTTGCGTTTCAGCTTGGACACCTTCTTGGGCCCGCCGTTCTTGTTGAGCAACTTCAAGACACGCTCCTTGTGGTCCAGTACCTTCATCATGGCCTCCCGGGCCTCCGAGATCTGGTCGATAACCAGCTTGCAGCGCTGCATGTTTCCCTGAGACGGAGAGAGGGAGGGACCCAAGATCGCTGGACCAGCTTGCAACACACACTAAAACTCTTAGCTGTAAAAGGCTCTTATATCGTTATTCTATAATATTCACAAGATGCTCTGCCCCCCCCCAAAAATAATAAGAAAAAAAACAGATGTCAGAAATCAACATTGCTCACTACTGCCACTTACCTTCGGTGTGGGTTACTACAGCTCACTTAGTTATCCCTCGCTAAATGCAGCATGGAAAGCGGCACGGGCTGCTGCAGGAGCCAAGAGCTCAGTGGGTTTCTCGCGCAGAGCTAGCGCTAGGCGCATCACCGAGGGCTCACCTGGATGAGCTCGTTTATGCGGTGGAGGTCATCGTCGCCCCCGGCCTTCTTCTTGGGGAAGAGGCCTTCCTGCAGCGTGGAGAGCCGGCCGTACACGTCGTGCTCCAGATTCGTCTAGACAGACAAAGGACCGATGCATCATAATCACTCTGCTGACCCTTAGGCCCACCAATCAGGTGACAGTCAGGGTTTAGCCCCGCCCCAGAGAACAGGCCCCGCCCCCTCACCAGCTGCTGCAGCTGCGCGGCACACAGGTGAATCTTCCAGCCTTGAGCCCGGCAGGCAACGCCCTTCTGATTGGCCACGTCCTGCAGGGTGCCCTTCTTCTCTTCTGAGCATGGGATTTATCATTTTTTTTTTTAAATAAAAATCAGCCATTTTTAGCCACGCTTAAACGGTAACCGCAACGCGAGGGGCGCGGAGGCTGACCTTTGACCCTGATGTCGCTGTATCTCTGGAAGTGATGGTAGGCCGCCTTCCAGGGGTTGCGGTAATGCCGCAAAAGGGTGACCGGGGGACGCGAGCGGACAGGCACGTAGCGCACGCCTTCCTCGTCTGCAGGACGGGTTACAAACGGCACTCGTGAGCAGGTGGTTAGCGGTGCGAGTCCGAACAGAACATAATCAGCAAGGTACATGGAGAAGAAAAGGGAGGGGAGCGGGCGTCCCGGAGAGACGGGCCCCAAGCGCAGGGCCCCCAAGCAAGCGGCTGCACCACACACCGATGTACTCCTTGGGAGGGGACTTGCGCTTCTCAGGCCGCACGCTGAGGGGCCGGCTGGCTGCCTTCTCCTCGTCCGTGCTGTTCGTCTCCACCATCTCGCTCTCCTCCGTCGAGATCACGTGCTGCTGCTTGCGCGGCTTCTTCCGCGGGGAGGCGCCGGGCATGACGTCGCCGGCGGGGACGCCCAGCGCGTTCCCCAACGGGGCCAGGATGGCCGCCGCCCCCGCCGTCACCGAGGAAACTGGTGGGGGGGAGGACAGGCAGGGCAAGGCGTGAGGACGGACTCGCGGCGAGCCACCGGGGGGCTGGCGGCCAGCGGAGGCTCACCTGGCGCCGACGTGTCCATGGCCTCCACCTCCTGCTTGATCTTGATCTCGGGGACGGCGGCACTGGCTGCGGTGCTGCTGGCGGCAGGCTGGGTGGGCAGAGCCACCACGTTGGCCATGGATGCGGGGATGGGCGGGGCCACCGCCATGGCCGCGGGGATAGCAGAGAGGGCAGCGGCCGACTGGGACGGCGGGGCGGTCGCCGTCAGGAGGGCCGGCACCGCCTGGGAGGGATGCTGGGCAGGGGTGGGCGTGGCCTGTGGCGGGGGCTGCGGCTGCTCGCCGGTCTGGCTGGGCAGGGCGTCCACAGCGGACGCCACCGGCGGCGCCATGGCGACGTGGATGTCGGACTTGGGCTTCACTCTACAGGGGTAAGGCAGCCCCGAATGTTACTGCAATGCATCGTGGGTCGGCGGGGGAACAACCAATCGCACCAAGCCTGGCCTGCGGGAAGAGGAGGCCCATCCATCCCACTCACCCGGCGGGCCTCGGCGACCCAGAAGCACTTCTAATGGCACTATCCAGTCTGGGGCTCGTGGCTTCACCGGGCTGGGCTGTGATCAGATTTTTCCTCACTGCAGACCTTAAAGAAAAACAAAAACATCGTTAACCGGGAGCCGGCCCACTGCCAAAAAACACCCCAGCGTGATGGTGCGGGCCGCCCACCCTCCCCACCACCGACCCCCCCACCCCTACCAGCACTCCACAGGCCTTTCACGCCCTT
>JAODKL010000044.1:2547013-2558127 GCA_026780765.1 Petrocephalus schoutedeni
CCAAGGTGAAACTAGTCCCTCAGTAACGGAAATTATCCACCAGAACATGGATAACACAGAAAAGAACGTCCACTGAGACTCTCCCATCGGCGGAAACATTACAGTGAAGCAATTGTTACATATTACTTCACATTACAGTAGGTTACGGTAATAAGTAAACAATTAATCATAAAAATAATGATTAATCCAGCATTTGCGTAAGATGTAAAACAACAGCTTTTTTACTTTTATATACAAAATCTGAGTCAAATCGACATTGAGTGTCGTCACTGTGTAATTTTGGCTGAACTGAGAGTCTGGATGTGGAAGACTCAGTCTGACTCCCCCGAGCAACATGAGTCACGGTCTGCTGTCCTCAGAAATGCCTGCATACTTGACTGATCACACCCTTTGGCCGCATAGCATGCAGGTGCTGGTCTGTGCGCCGTGTTTATTTCCACTGCCCACCAGTTTAACCGCCCCAGTAAGGCAACAGCTCTGGCCGTTAAGGACGCGGGCTTGCCCCCAGAATAGGTACAGGGTCAAAATACAGCAAGCAGACCGCCATGACTTTGTGCGAGGTACTGAACCGAAAATACTTTTGTAAATATCCACGTGCAAAACCGTAGGCAATATGAGAAACTAAACTGTTAAAATTCATAGCAAACAAAGCACAGTATTGTTTACCCGCGATTCACAGCCCGGATGCATTGTGGGTACCAAGAGGCCCTCCAGACTCTCGCCGTTAGATCTGCGCTGGATTACTTTTACTGCCTGACTTAATTTACTTCCATACTCAGAAAAGCGGAGCGTAAAAGCCAGAGAATTGCTGTTTATGCAACACATTTACCCAGCTTAACCAGAATACCATTTTTATTACTTCAGCCTGTCAAGTCAGAGACAAAGAAAGGAAAATCCAAGATGTGTCCTTATTTCGGGACTAAAATTAGATGACAGTGCCCTGATTTATCTGGAAAGAGGGGAAGGAATGCATTCCCCCAAATTCTCCAGGCAGGAAGTTTCGGAATCACCAAGGAAACCAGGCAAAACACTCGACTGACTTATTTTTCCAAAGGGTTTCTCATAAAGCACCCAGTTGCCAGGACTTCCACCACTTTGCTGCGCAGAGCCCTGTGACCCACTGAGTACCACAGCCGTGACAGACTCACCCAGCAGAGAGAGAGCTGACAAAATACAAGGGGAAAGACACAAAGGTACAGCATGCGATTGTGGCACTAAGGGACGCTGACGTAGAGGCACTCTGCCGCAAGCCTCACAGAAGCATTGGCTCCGAGACGGCGTAATTAAGTCATCCCACGGAAGACAAAGACATTTACGATCTCTTGCTCATTTGTGTAAACAGGCTTATTCCGGATGACAGAAGGGCAGAGGGTGCCGTTATGTGGTTAATCAGGGGCCTAGCTGGATGTCACCTTGGTGACCCTGTTCTTAATTCAGCTGTCTGTCACAGTCCATGCCATGTGAGAATTGCATGTGCATAATATGCACTGTTGATATTAATATTGCACATCGCTCAGCCCTATATACTAATATAATATACTAATATACTACAGCCATTTTTGGATTACGTACAAAATACCCCACTTTGCATCTAGATGTCATTCAGCGGCGGTAGCAGAGTTTCCGCCAGTGGAAAGCCAGCACCTTGAAGTACCTGAAGCAGTACAAAGGCACCCATAGACGGCTGCCTAGCGCACCATCACCTGCAGGGGTCCTGGCAGTGAAGCAATTTCACTGTGTCTCAGGCAGGGGGCGCTGGTGGTGAAGCCCTCCTAGGGTGCCACCTGGGCTTTGCTGATACAGGGAATGAGCAAGTGGCACATCTTTGTCCCCTCACCCTGCATTTACATCGTATACCAGTGAGAGAAGCTTCACAAAAGTATCAATGTTCTTCGAAGTAGGACTGTCACCTGTCCTATTTACTTCAAGACTAACTAGGGGCAGCCTCCATCCATTCTGCAGCTTAGGGTGAGCCAGCAGATGAATGCAGCAAACACAGGGCAGAGATACCAGTCCATCAGAGAGCACACACTCGCACACTGCAGCCAATAAAGAGAGAACAGTTCACATTCAGCTTTTGGACTTTGGAAGGACACTGGAGTGCCCAGAGCATGCTAACATGCTAACTCCTCACAGATGCAGCGCAGGGGTGCGATGCTACACTGCCCAGCAGCAACATAGCTGGGGGGGAGGGGGGGGGGGGCATTTAAATCAGTGGCATGTGTGTTAGCTGCCCAGCTAAAAATGAACAGGCTGACATCGGGACGAAACAAACAAACATGGCAGCATCAGGTTGCCTGCTAACGACTAGCAGGCTAAGAGTAGCAGGCGTGGATAAGCAGAGAGGCAGCGATGGTGAAAAGCACATTCCAGCCCACGGCCCAGAGAGATGAGGTAATGCCCCCTCGCCGCGGCTCCGGGGCCTGCTAAGCCAAGCACTTTCCTCTGACTAGCCTTCTCTCCAGCACTTTCTGGCACGTGAAGTCGTTTTTTAAAAGATTAAAAGGTAGCCAGCTTTAAAGGTGAGGCAGATGTATTTTTATTACCTCTAGAGGAGAAAATAGCAGTTTGTTTCCGTTCTTTGGTTTCTGAGACACCAGAGGTGCTGCTGTATACCAGGGATGGCCTAACGCACCCTCATCCAACACAGCAGGCTTTGATATATGAAATAGCATCACCATATATGACATGCATCACCTGATCATTCTCACCATCCATCCTCACCGATTTTACTTGCTTGGTTTAACTGGTTTTTGCATCAATGAGCTGTGCCAAGCTCTTATACCACTGACCTTTGACACTGCGGAGCTTGATAAGCGAATGCCGGGGGCGTCGTAAAGGGGGCAGTTAGGACGATTCCAGATCTGGGACATTTTTGGATTGGTCTGGTTCGGGGGCCCAATATGATATGCTTTCCTGGGGCCCAAAATCTGTAGTGGGACCCCCGGGTGATGGAGGGTGTGTTTACGGTACTAGCCAAGGGCATTAGGTGAGAATGAGGCGGTTGCTGGTCGGGACTCAGCATGCAGTGCCCTTGAGTAGGGGGTCTAAACCCAACTTCCAGCTGCCGCAGCTCCAGTCCCTCTTAGGACCGTCCTGATTCCCCATTGTTGCTGTATTATTTCCTGGGTCTGCCGTCCAGGCCTGCTTTCAGTTCCGTCCCCCAGCTGATCCCGCTACGTCCCCATCCCCGGCGCCCATCCCCGCATCGCGCGGATCTTTCTGCCTGCGTGACTCACTCGTGCTTCTCACAGCCCACATCTGGATTCGGTAAAGATCCGTTAAAATTCCTGACATGACTGTATTACTGCGCTTGGCGTCATCCTGGGTCCCTCCGCAGCTGCTCCGTGTCACAAACATGCCAGCGTTCTCTGGGGCTTCAGAAAAACAATACAAGTTTGACCAAAACAGGCCTAAACCCCTCCTCCCCCAGCGCAGTGTTTGCTATTGTTTGTACCAGTATGTAGGTCACAAAGTTGCACCACGTCCTGTAAAACATGAAGATGCACGACACGGGAACTTGTAAAATGTTGTCACTGTTGTGGGCACCACATTCTGCCATTAAAAAAAACAGATCAGTAAACTTTACATCAACGTGGATTCAATTCACACTCCAAACCTGTTGTGCACAATTATGCGTTTGACATGAGAGCCAAAAATACTGAATTTATTTAAACTGTATTCTCATGTTCCTGTGTTATTTTTCCAGGGGGTTGGTGGGGGGGGGGGGGGGTAAATGATTGAAACTCTTGTGCGGGTGTTGAGCCCAGGGAGTCTAAAAACGACTTCGGCCCGTTTGCGTGAAAACGCCGGCAAGAATTCAAGGCATCTTTATTTTTAATTTTCCGGCCAAATGTGAAGCAAAAAATATATTGCGTTCTGAAGTTCAGCTTTAGCAGAGCTTAGGACACACACACACACACACATATATATATATATATATATATAACCATGCATACATACATGCCGTTTATATTTGTACACTCATATATAGTCCCCATTTCCAGCCTGTCCCTTTCCATTTAAGGGTAAGAATAAGGGCCCTTATATTAGAGTGGCCAACTGAAATACCGCTTAACAAATGCATACTGTAAAAATAACATTTAAAACTCCCAAAGTCTCAAGTATGCCAGGCCGTTTGTTTCGACAACAAATGATGAAAGCCTGGAAGGAGTGCCTTAACCCTTTATGGCAAACTGTGTCTGGATGTGTGTTGTCTCCATCTGAAGCTGGTTTGCGAGAGCAGTATAGCGTGTGTAAATCATGAAAAATTATAGTCTAATTCAGATACAAATTAGTCAGTTAGTCTATATTCTTGTTCTATTCTTCTCATATTAGTATGCAAGTCATAAGATTATCTTAACAGCCTGTTAGTAAGTGTCGTTAAATTCCTAATTCATTAAGACATCACCTTTTAGTGATTAGTTGTTAGGAGAAGTGTTCGGGCTGCGCTGCGCATTTTGAAATTCCTGTACTGACGCAGTTTGGGAATTGGAGGACGCCCCTCTGAGAAGGCGAGGGGCTGACTCAGAGTCGCGTGTGCGCGGTCCTGTGCGCGCCACTTAACGACCCCGTAACCATGTCGGTAATGACTGCTTTGTGCTGTGTAAATACCCCGTAACAATGGAAGGCGATTTCACTGCAGATGCTATTAGTGTCAGTCAGGGAGTCCTCCCCCCCCCACCCCACCCTCGTTGGAATGATTGACATTGTCTTCGGTCGGAATAACACAGCATAAAACATGCGGCCCCTCTCGGGACCTGGGGCGTCTCAGAGCGGGGCGGCGTGGCCCGACCTCTGTGCTGCAGGGTCGCCGCTGTGCGTCTGAAATGCAAACCCCACCCTCGCAGTCACGGGACTCTCGGAATTCCACTGAGAGGCTTTGTGAGCGACACATTTCCATGGCGCGGCCCTTTCCCCATTTACACAGCGCGCCGGGAACGCACCAGTGAGTCTACGAGGCAGAGCGCCCCAAGCCGCCACTGCCTGGGACCCCCAAGAGAAGGAGTCACGGCGCATTAATAATCAGGAGGAATGCTCTTTTGAAAGTATGGTGTAACACATGTTGCATTTGTTAAGTGTATATTTAAACCGTTATCCTTGGGTCTAGACATTACCGTTATTTATATTTACGCACATGCGTCTTGAAAATGATACGTATGGCAGGCATGGTCTTTAAAGTAAGCGGCCTCCGAGGTAATCGGAGCCAAAGAATGCAATTTTGGGATGCTAGTCAGCTATTCCTTAGTCTTCTCAGGGCCGGAGAGACAGACACGGTCCCCAGAGACAAGGAACTCCTGGCCTGCAAAATGTTTGCGGCGTGAATAATGAGGCATCGTGCAATCCTTTTATTTTCTTGACAAGTCAAACTAAATAGAAAGGTCTAGGAGAAGCTAGCACAGTTTTCAGGTAATACCTGCTGTTCTAATCTAATGTATTTTGTGATGAACGTTATGAACCAGCCAGTGCTCCTGTGCGAAGTCAGAGTAGCAGAACCTTACACTTGGCCATAGCTGATGCCACATCTAAGAGCAAGGTTTGCATGACTCCAAATATTTCCTCTAGTTAACGATTGGCCTCTCAAAGTGTTGCTGAAATGTTCTGATCAACTCCACCATGGGATATGGTGGTATTTTTTTGGTTGATGGGCATCTACAGGTCACACCTGAACATTTCACTGAGGCTTGAATGTGCCTTCAGTTATTCTGACAGAAAATTGCTTGTTAAAGAGTTCAAGATTTCATCTACGGTGGACAGTTCTTCAAGTTTGGATAGAGCAAAGTATTCCTAAACAATGACACTACCACCTCCATGCTTCACTGTTGGAATGAGGTTCTTGCCTTCAAATGCAACGCTTGATGCAATGCCTCCAGAACATTGTTCAAGAACTTTTGAGGTTCAAACCTGAGACAAGCATTCATGCTCTGCTACATCAGTCATGTCTCCAGCTATGCCACTTCCCCTTCTCTCCATTTTCTTCATCTTTCTTCTCTCAAGATAAAACCATGAGCTTCAGCTGAAGCAAAGGCAATCGACAGGTTCCCGGTCATTGGCAGAAGGGCCCCGCCACAGCCTGACAATATATCTCATGTGTCTTTGTGAGACGCTATAGTAATACTACAGAGAGTTTCTACGCCCTTTCTGTGCTGATACATATCAACAGCAGGTCTTCAGGAATTTGTTTATGCTCTGAAATCCCCGCTTGAACAACTTAAGTCCAACGGTAAGGGCCAAAGTTAGTATTAATCAGCACCGGCCCACATGCAGCCTGAGTGCTTATCAAAAAATTCAAAGCGGGGCCCGGGCTTGTATCGCTGCTGGTGGTTAGCTAAATATTGCTTGAATGGAATTCAGACGCATGAAACAAACTCCAGTCGCAGCAAATGCTGCTGGTATTTCTAACTTCCCTTCGCTGCGGCCTACGACACGCCGGCCGCACGTTGGCGGTTGCTGCCGTCTCATACACCGCTGCAGCTCCGATTAGTCGAAATTCACTCCATCTGGATGATTTGTTGAGGGCAAATAAATATAAATTATCAGTTTATGGCCATCGGTTGTTTTTTATTATTATTTTTTTTTTATTTGGACCTCACCAAAGCATTGGTCGGTGTAACTATGGCTTGGGTATAATTTTAAGCGAGAAATGTGCAAATTGGGTCGAGATGTAAAGGGCATAATTCCCAAAAACGGGAGGCTCGCGCAGGGAGGAGCAGGATGGAGGCGGCGTGATGGTATTTGCCGGCAGTGTGACGAGTTGTGGACATGTTGTTTTTCAGAGAGACATAAGCAGTCTTTTCACTGCTAAAAAGAGAGAGCATTCCACACATAGCTGTGGGATAACTCTGATAATGAGAGCTTGTACAGACAGCTCAAAAAATGTTGTTGGTATGATGCCATGTTTTTTTTTTCCTGAATCCAACTGCGCCACGTTTCCAGCGTTATGAACTTCAGCGAGGAGGAGACAACGATATGATTCTTAGCATAGTCTCAGCCTTGAGTTGCTAAGACGAGTGAAAAAACATCGCTTGTTTACTAATATTGCAACACACATCCATCTTCCAACCACCTATCCTACTCTGGGTCAAGGAGCCTATCTCAGGCAGCACAGGGCTGGGGTACACCTGGACAGGACGGGAGTCTATCGCAAGACACACACTACAGGTCATTCAGAGACACCATCTATCCAATCGAGGGATTTGAACCCCCAGTTCTGGAGGTGTGAGGCTACTCTGCCACCCATAATATTGCTTTGAAATGAAACAGAGTTAGACAGTCCCAGGAGGAACTGGGGGTTAATAGCCTTGGTCACGGGCCCAGTGGCAAAAGCACTCTGTCGGATTTGAACCAACACCCTTCCGGTCACAGGCACTAACCCACCCAGCCGCGCAACCCTGCCCAGCCCATCCATCCATTTTCTACAAACACTTGCCCTAGTCAGGGTTGCGGGGGCCTGGAGCCTATCGCATCACCCAGCCACTTCATCACTCCAGATTAAAACGGAAGGACATAACTTTCATTTTTCAATATATATTTATTTATAGTTTTTTTTATTGCATTACTGAAATGTTTCTGGTATTTACGCAAAGCTCCTGCACATTAGTGGCTCCCAGCACGGAGTATGAGAATTAACACGGAGAGTACGGTCAGGTTTTACCCTGCACTCAGTTATTAACTTAATCAAAATGCAGGTTTTTGGCATCGTCATGTTTATGGCACATAATACTTACACAGGACAATTATCCATATAAAATATATTACGTCATCTCAGGTGAAAACAGACACTTCTGTAAACAAGACCCAAAAAAAATAAAAAACAGGGACAGACAAATGTAAGCATACAAACGTGTTCTTCCCCACAATGCACTAGCCAGCCGATGCAATGGAAGGGAACAATATCGTAAAAAAAAGGAGACAGGAAACCAGCATACAGGAAGCCATGCTTTCAAGAGAGAAGTTCTCAGTCCCTTCCAGTTGAAAGAGGTCTAAAGCGAGGCAACATCCCGCCAAGGGCAAGCGACTGGCGCAGAGGAGAGACTTTCACGGAAAGTGGCCGCAGCTAATGGATCTCAGCGCGGTCGTTTCTCCCCACGTGTGAGGCGCCCACTCACGTTTTCACCAAAAGGAATCGAAACGTGGGAACGTGTCTCAAAGTCACTACCGGCAGTGGACAGCGCCGGTCCCAGCAGGAAATAGAGCCCAGAGGGGAGTGGGCAGCTTACCATTTTGAGGGGCGAGACGGCCAGGGGGCGGCCACAGATAGCCTCCTTCCTTGCACCAGCGGTATTCCCGCGGTGGGAATGCGGAAAGGCTGGCATGTCGGGCAACAACCTCTCCGACTCCAAGGCTGATAACCGCCCCCAAAGAGGCATTTGAGAAATCGGATGCCTTGAAAGGCCAGAACTTCTAGAGTCAGAGCTTGACACTATCTTAAAACAATAAACAGACTGGCCCATCTGCACCAATCCTTCCCTCAATCTCAAACATCACAACTTTATAACGTTTCTGTAGCTCTGCTACATTTGTTAATAGAAACATGAAGGAGGATCCAGTAACTGTGGCCTGCTGGACACCCTGCACCTTTTCCCTCCAAAACACTGACCTTTCCCCTTCCAATGCCCTATCCCCACAAATCCAGCACTATGATTGGCTGAAGGCATGTAAGGCGGGAGTGGGGCAATAGGAGACAATGGTTAACAAAATAAAAGTCATGGAACCTCAAAGGTTACAACTGAATTGCTCAGTTAATTGATTCCCTATAAATCGAATCACTGGGGTGGTCTGTCGATGTCTGGAAGACTCAGAGTCACTTTTCACCAGCCGAGTGGAGTCCCGAGTTTTTAGAGGACATGGGAGCAAAGCGTTTGGAAGGACGGTGAACAACTATGTGATGATGGGAGTGGTATTTCAGTCACGTCTCTGGATATGGGGGGCGGGGGGGAGCTCCTAAAAAAAACATCAGAACTTCTTCCCAGATACAAGGGAAATATATCAGAAAGGATGGGAAGGAAAAAAGAAAATAAATTCTGTATTCCGTTCTCTCTTTAAGACCAAAACCAACATCACGCCTTACACACACCCAAAGCAGCAGCATAAATTATATATATATATAAAAACGAAAACACAAGTGTGTGTGACTCCACACGCACACAGACACACACACTCCCTCACTGTACAATAGCTGCCATTTGCAAGCGGAATACTGTACAAGTACCTAAAGGATTCACAGTATCTCTTGCACAGGGCAGGTCTTTATTAAAAACGGCACAGCCAGTGTCTGTCCTTCGGTTACGGCAGGGCGGTGCACAAAGAGAGCCCAGCTCCCTTGGTCCTCCGCCGAGCCAGACTGTAGTCCGCTACTCTGAGGCTTTCCGCGCCAATGCACATTCCTCTCACAGCGGGGTGAGGGCGCCCAGTGGCTCCAGCCCATCAGCCTCCATGGCCATTTGTCCAGGCAGAATCGCCTTTGCGTCGCATAGAGCCAGAACGGTGGGGGGTTTGCAGAGGGGGGTCTTTCCAGGGGTGTCATTGTCAGAGTCTTCATATAAAAATCTCCACCGCTCCCCGCTCCAGGCCGACAGGATTCATGAACGTGGCGGCGGGTGCCGGCTGAGGTTCGGCATCTTCTGGACCGGGAAGGAAAAGAAAAAGCCATTTAGAGGAGGCGAGGATGCGTGCGGGCCAGTCATAGCCCCCGGAAACCCGGCTGGCCGAGATGGACAGGAGTCACCACTCACCGGCTCCGAGGGCAGTGCCGGACCCTGGGGGGGAGGGTGGCTCCTCTGTAACCGGAGACTCCAGCGGGAGATCGTCAGCCTGAGTGGCGCGGTCTCGGCTGGTGGGCCGGGGCGGAGCGGCCAGACAGGGAGACGTGGCAGCTGTCTGGTCATCCGAGAGGCTCTTCCCTGCCGCAGAGACAAGAGGAAGAGGCGAGTTATGCGCTGTCTGCCGACGGCCGGCTGTTTCCCCGGCGATGCGCAAATACAGAAATATGCGCAATTATATTGGGACACGAGTCGCCACAGTGCCAAGAGGAAATGGCAAACATTTCGAGAAGCCGCCCCCTCCCGGGCCAGCAGGATATACTTCTCATGCAACAGACCGTGCGATGAATGTGGGATCTAAGGATGTTTAGTATGTTACGCTATTGTTTTTTTATGTATGTTGTCGTTTTTATTTTTACCAAGCACTTACTAAGTCAGTTCTCTTGGTTTGCAGCTAACCATGTCCCGGAAACAGAGGGGGTACGGAAGCTCACCTTTCCCCGGGCCGTCGCTGGTGATGGACGGGACGAGGCCGGCGATGGAGGGCACGGAGCGGGCAGGCCGCAGGCCCACGTCCCGCCGAGACCGCTGCTGCAGCACATTGATGACGGCGTCCTTCTCCAGGATCTGCGCGTAGAGAGCGCGGATTCTGCGTCGGGAGGGAGGAGACAGGGTACACGTTAACGGGCGGCCTTCCCACAATGCCCGGCGCTTTTAAGGGCCGCCCACGGCGGCGGGAGCATCCCCGCGCTCGGCGTACCGGTTCTCCATTTCCCGGTTGCGGTGATTGGCCGCCGGCAGGTCCTCGTTGAAGCTGCTGTTGGGCGAGTGGCGAGGGGAGTGGTTGATGATGGTTGTGTCCCTGCGAGGAGAGGATGTCTATCAGAAATCCGCAGAGATGCCGGTTTTAAGGGACCCCTGTCAGTGTGCTTCAGTCCCACCCTCCCTCACCTCTGCGCGGCTGCCGTCGCCGCGGCGTCCATGGCGAACTGCCGCATGGTGCTCTCCTCCAGGTACTTCTGCTCCCACTTGGTCATGTCGGCCTCCAGCGCCAGGATCCGCTCCTCCTTCTCGCGCAGCCGCTCCTCCAGGTAGGAGGCGCTGAGCTCCGACGGCGTGCTGCCAGCTTGTCCCTGCGACTGGCGCTGCGTGGGAGGGGGGCACGCGGGGTTCAGCACCCCCGGGGGGCGATGCGGCCTCGGAACACGCCCGCTCCGCCCGCCCGCTCCAGGCCGCCACCCCCTCTGTGTGCGCCGCGGCGTCCCGCTCCTCCCGCCCGCACCAGGTCGCCGCCCCCTCTGTGTGCGCCGCGGCGTCCCGCTCCTCCCGCCCGCACCCGGCCACCGCCCCCCC
>JAODKL010000044.1:2575517-2589226 GCA_026780765.1 Petrocephalus schoutedeni
GGAGCTTCCAGTGAATGCCCGGGTACGAGTGTAAGCAGGATTGGAGCAGGAGCTACACAGCATCTTCTAACAAAGCAGGAACCTAATCATTAAGGGACCATGGAGTTATGTGACTGTGCCCTGCCTTATGCTAATAGGCTCCAGCCCCAAAACTGCCAATTAACACTGCGGTCCGCTTTAAATAGATTTCAGTTCCCATTGGATGTCTGCTGTCCTTCACGTACCAGCGAGTGGCCAGCAAAAGCTAACGGAGGCTACGAAGTATCCACCAATGAATTTCCACCAATCTCCCACATTACCCTCACCCCACTCTGATAGGATGCAAAGCTGAGCTGTCGTTAGAGGTAATTAGTCACATTTGCCGCATTCCACACCACTGACTTCTTCTTACACACGCATAAGTCAGACAGCGCCCCAGGCTAATAGTTCAGTGACATGGCCCATTATAAAGGTACTCTCATCATCAATGTCTCTGAATGACACACTGAATGCCCGGCACACATCTGTCAGCAGCGGTACGCATTTCCAGAAGATGAGCAAACTCCGCTTGTCAAAATCCAAACGGGCTTTTTACCCGTAAGGCCGAACCGGCTGAGGTAAGTAGCTCGGCGGAGGTAAAATATAAATGGGTGGCCATTGTTTCCATTTTACCGTGAGCTTTTGTTCCTCGCCAGCCAGTGGAAGTGACAGGAAACAGTGAAATAGTCTGGGCCACAGTAGTCTGCAGATTGTCTATGGGCACTTGCTCGTGTATTTCGCAGGTCTGTTCCCCACCCCACAGGACTGGATGAGCTTGCATCAGGTAAACGCTGGTGCTACACAAACAGGCTTTGGCCATGCTGTGGCACGTGACCCTGCCAGCTGACACACGCCTGGTGTTGGGAGAACTTCCTCAGACACAGGTGGAGATCCACAGATGGAGACCCAGTGACTGCTGAACGGAATATAGCCTAAGCCTAACGACTCAGTATGTTCAACAGACACACTATACATCATACTGCAGTTCCAGGAAAGAACAACACAAAGGTGTCTACTGGTTTAATTATTGTTTCATAGCTCAGTTGTGGTGTTTTCTTTTAATGAGATACCAGAGAGGAGTCTATAAAAGAAAACAAAAAATTCAGAAAATCACAGACTAAATGCGATACTGATCCACAGCACCATGAACCATACCGGGGTCTCAGTGCTGGATAACAACGCAAGCCCTTGTTTGCCTTCCAGTGTCAAATATGGAGCTATTTTTAACTCCATGTTAGACTTCACAATGCGCATGAAGTCACTCTCAGGGAAAAAATGCATGGATGCCGCGTTTCAGATGAAAAGCTGTCTATTATTAGGGTGAGCACAAGTCCTCTTTTTCCCGGAGTTGGCTCCTTTTCTGGGACTTAAAAAGGCCTGAAATGTCCGTGATATGGCTTTGTTTCATGTTGACATTTGCTTTCTGCAGTCAGAATACTTCCTGAGGGCACATCTGCATTGCTTTGCCACGTCTCTCTGCGTCCAGCCTCTGGTGTCTTTCTTGGACAGCAAAGTATGGTCAAGGGGGACCAGCTTCCAATGGTAGGACCGGTGCCCAGGGACTTTGTTGGGTGCATGCAGAGTTGGCTGATTTTTTGTGCCTCCCCGGATCGGGTCCTTAGGGTCTTTTTCTGTTTTAATGAGACACAATTTCACCCAGTTAAAAGTAGCGGAACAGCTAGCTAGAATCAGCCTCAGAGCTGGTCGACCTGGCATCATTCACAGCGGGGCCGGTGGGATGGGGTAGCAATGTGAACTTAAATACCGCTACGCGGAGAAGTGAGGCCCGGCGGCCGAGGATCATCCATGTTTACCTCGAACTGCCAGCAAGAATGTAAACACGGAATATTTCCAACAGTCCCTCCATAGCTCTGTGACACACACGCTATGAAAATATTTACATCTCCAAAACATGTTATGATGCGATTCGCATCACTACCTGCCAGTCTTCTCACTCGAATCACATGTACCTCCCCTAAAAATGTAACAGGCAAACTCACTGCTTCCAGTCCTGACAGCATGTAATCACACAGGACCCCGAGGGGCTGCACAAACCTCGGGTCCTCTTGTACTTTCGGACCTGGGATCTGCAGTGGACTTGAGTGTATACAGTAACATTTAATTCTGTTTGCCAGCTCTCAAAGACAATACCTTGATGGTCTGCTGTCGATTAAATCTATATATGAGGGGTCTACGTGTTTCCATCTGAGAGAAGCACAGGGGAAGGCCTTGGGGCGTCACTGCAAGAACCGTTTGCTTTTAGGCCGGAAGACCTCCCCATGCATACAAGCGTCATGCACACGCACACGCACACGCACACGCTGCCCGGACCCCTTCACAAGTCAAAGGAATGTGAAGCACTCATTACGATTTTTAACGCTCGTGACCACCGGCCTTGGCGTCTGTTTACGTAAGTGGGAATAACAAGGGGAGGAGCTTAGGATCAGGGGTCGGCCTGGGCCGCCGCTCAGCTCGACACAAAGCCCCCAGGTCCACAGCCCCACTGCTGATTGATGGCACATTTCCAGCCCTAATTAGGAGTCAATCACAGCCCTCAACAAATCACCATGTATGAGCAGGGGTCAGGAGAGGAGAAGGACCCCTGGAGCTTCTGAATGACCAGAGACAAATTATTTGCGAGCCTCAATATCCTTAGGCCGTCTCTGTAGGCCAGCTTACAGGACGCTAGCAGGCAAAGGAAAACCATAGACCATCCATTACTTCTGGGATGGTAAGTCAGAAAGTGTCATGACCTCCACAGGAATTCTCATCTCCAGCTTCAGTGCTTCGGAGTTTTCAGTCACTCCAATAAATTACACCCAACCAACAATGCAACGTGGAATGAGGAACCAGACAGCAGATGCTCAGGGTCTAACTGAGTGTCTGTCTGAGGGTCATGCCTCATCAAATTCTACCCCCATTGGCTGGGATAAGTCACCTTGGAAGGTAGCCATCTGCATCCAGCTGCCCTTAAGGCACATCTGACACAATGCACTGCTTAGTTCCCGTTAAACTGCCAACGAACGGCACAGAAGTACTTATGAAAAGCAGCAAGACAGATAAAGAATACATTCAAGGCAAGTAAGACCACAGAAGTACCACAGCGTGAATGAAAGATTTGAGCAGCATCCTAAATTGCATGGAAAGTGATAAGTCTGATCTTCTGGAACATCATGGATATCGAGGATACAGCTATTAGCACTAAGATCAACCCCAAAAACCTGCCGCGGTTAAAGCTGGGGTCTAGTGAATCTCCAAAGATTAAAAGAAACTCTACATCTGAGTGTGAAACTGTCTGCTTGTCGCCTGGACTGGAATTTACAGCTACAGTTTGAGCCTCTGTCCTGTATCCACGGAGACCTGACCAATGTATCTAAGTGGGCTTGGATCAGATGACGCCTCTTGATGGCTGAGGGCTCCAGTCATCCAGCTTCCTCCAGGCCCCCGGGTCCCCCGGCAGCCACCATTGTGCAGACGGGCTGATAAGGGCCCTCTCTTTGTTTCGGCGGCATTCCAGGCCCCTTGCTCCGGTGCCGCTTGGCTCCAGGGCGACAGGCACGCCAAGGCCGCTTCCCCTCCGCACCTCGAACAATGACGAAGGGCCGGAGCACCGGGAGGACCGGCCGGCGGCGGGGGGGGGGGGACGCGCATCTGCGCAAGTGCGAGGACGCCGGGCATTCCTCTACTGTCCGAGCGACGCATCTGCGAGGAATCCAGCGGGGGGGCGGGGGACTCTTAGCAACTGTGGGAAAGAGGCTCCACTTTCATCTGAGGAATTTCACTGATATGATGGAAGATGTACCAGTGCAAGGTGGGGGGGGGGGCTCACCTGCAGTCTGACAGGTTAGCCTGTACAGTATTTGCCACATGCATGTATATATGGACTTACAGACAATCACGAGTCTCCCTCGGATGCAGAAAAGGATGTTATTCAGTTATCGAGTCCTTCCCAGACCCATATATGATAAAATGCCTCATGCCACGAATTGCACTGCCGTAAATCTTGCGTTTTTTTTTTACTGCATGTTTTGCCTTCTAGGGCAGCATTCCAAGTATATCATGCAGAACATATCAGGTATGATCAACAAGGAAGTGTATTTGATACACGCGCCGCGGACACGGCTGAGCTATCTCAGAAACGCGAAAATAGGAGTCCCCTCAGATGCAGGCAAGTCCATCAGCAAAAGTGATCAACAAAAGAAAAAAACACCGTAACCACCAGGCTCAGGACAAGATGTTGTGCAAACACTGGAAATATTGCAAGCATCTGGTTTCTGATCAGGGCCTGTTTGTTTTGGAACCAATGTTCCACACATCGTCAGCAGTCCACCTGGGAATGCTGTGGCTGCCCATAGCTGACAGAGCCACGCCACGACCGTTCTACATCATTATCATTCTATACCTGGATCGGAAGATCACTATATACCTCCTCTAAAGTGTGCGCTGCTGTCCATCTGCTTCTATACATTCTGATTCTAGGCTTCATCGGACACGGAGGCGAGCTCCACCGGTTCCACGCAGTGGGCCGCTATGCGCCCAGCTGTCAGCAGATGTCACTGTAGAGGAACACGAGGGAGAGGAACACGAGGGAGAGGAGCTCCGGTTCCCTGTGCTCGAGGTCCTCCACACCATAGACGTAGCACCTGATCGTGAACAGAAATGTCAAAAGGTGCAGAGCAAATTCAATCCAGCCACGACAGAGTCCCAAACCCAGAGCCTTCTATTCCACAGCCTCGGTAACCCTCACTACTGGCAGCAATGTAAACATTAGTGCTAGGCTGTGGTCTCCCAAATACGTGGTTAAATTGCAGCACTGGATCTTTGACATTGAATGACCTTGCAGGCTGATGACAGGTTTGTCCAACAGACAGATGAATGGCTCTCCCACATACTCTTCCCCAGGAAAACACCAGACCATCTAACTGACGGCACCATCCGCAGGAACCTTTGCAAGCCAATATTCCACGGCTGTTGGCTTCTGTGTTTGTAATTATCATCGATCCCCTCACATGGTTAAAGGCACATGGATATAAACGGCACCGTCTGACCCGCATTGGTGTCTCCAGTGGTCCTCCCTGTGGCCAACTGACAACAGGCTCCTACCCGGGCCTAGGAAGTGTTCCTTTCTTCTGAGTACGTATTACAGTGCGCCATGTCAACCCTCACGCAGACGGAGACAGCGAGGGAATACAGTCCACTAGTGGCCTGTGTCCAGCAGGGTTTTGGATGTCCTGGGTGTACCCAGGACCCTTTAATTTCCCGTGTGAGGACCGACTTTCGCGTGTGCACAAATCGCTCTTTGTTAGAACCCTGCAGATGCACGCCAGGTCTTTTCAACCACACGAGAAACCGTGCTACACGCACTAGAACTCCAGACTATGTGTCTAGCTATGTAGACAGTGAATAATCACTAGTGCCGTTTCCATGGTAACCTGTGGTTACAGGACTGAGTGAGGGCGTTGTGGAAAGCTGTTACCTGTAGGAGTCCAGGTGTCAGAGGAAAGGAAAGACTTAGTCATGTGCAAAGCATGTGGAATTGTTACTAAGGATGTACAACAAATGTACTCACACATTAAGACTGCCTGCAGTGGGCACACATCATTGTTCAACTGTTGGAGCGCTACAGCATTACAGAAAATGTAAGAGTGCCCCCTGCTGCTCATTTTTATTATGCACGGACATAGACAACATGCTAGGCACAGATGGCGGCGAAAATAATAAAATTATCAGTGGAATATGATTCACTGTTAGCAAGAGGCAGGGCATCCCAAAGAGCATTTTTACAAAGGGGGTCTTGGGGTCTGTAACGGCCCCATAAGGTTCTCCGAGAATGTGACAGCATCCATTCGCCTGGAAGCCATTCAATTCACACCCGAGTGATGAGAGAATCTAGTGCTGTGCCTTCCCCTAAAAAGGTCCATAAAACACCAGAAGTTCTCACTACTAACTCCGACCCTCAACAGCGTCGGACAACAGGCAACGAGGAGTTTAAGGACATGGACTTGTACAGTATCTGCATTACGCCAATGCCCAACTCAGGGAGCGAGCCGCGGCAGTGTCCCGAAGAATGGGTGGCCTAGCTCCACTAGAGGGAGCTCTCTGGCTTGGAATGGTTACAACTTCGTAAAGCAACAGTGTGTGACCCAGTAGTAACCCCCTATGTGGCAGGTGGAATCTCTTCCTATGAGCAAAGATAATGTAAGAACTGCGGTCTGTCACATGGGTCTGTCACAGGGGCACACTTATAAATTCAATTCGGATATCACCCAGGTCGATTCATTTCTTTAGCAGACATTTGCACCCAAAGCAACGCATGATTTGGAAAGCAGGGTTAGACAGTCCCTGGAACAGTTAGGGTTAAGGGCCTTACTTAAGGACTCGACCGTGAAATAACACTGCAAACAGAAACCTTCAGGGCACAAACACAGCTTTCCAACCCACAGAGCCATACACCAACCAGGACGCTGCCTTTGCAAATGTTGGTGTTAGTAGATGGGAGAAAAGGTTCACACCTCTCCTTGGACGTAATACTTTTGTCATTATACGGAGGAATTGGGCCAAGACAAAACCAGCGCTTATAAAACAACCCATCCATCTTTCATAACACCCATCCAACATGGCGTCGCGATTCCTCAATAACCCTGTGAGTGAATCACCCCCCCGCTATTGTCCGCTCCTTCAGATCCCGTTACGGCTCCGATCGCTTCCGTGGCTCGCTCTATAACCGAGGGGCCCGTCCGGGTCCAGCAAAGAATCTCCACATACAAATGTTCCCTTCATACTCCCCAGGGCTTGTGTCCACGGTGCAAAATTCCTCTCCGCTGTTTGTCAAAGCCATACAAAGCTGGTTTCCACAGCAACCAAATACCGTGCAGAAAGACCAGCCTCGAAGGCCCAGCATAACATACTTTCAACGGCACCCAATCATCGCGCAGGCAGAAAAAGGCCATTCTAAAATAAACGGCAACACAAACATGTTTACGAGCCCTTTCCCCCTGACTGCCGGCCATATGCGTCTGATGAGATAAGGCAGCCTGGCACTCGTCGCGTGGCGATCGCGGCGTTTAACCGCGGACTGCGCCGCTATCTGTGTCCCACATGGTCGACATTAACATTCCTCTTGCTGCTCCCAGAGGTCGGGCGGGGGGGTGCAGTGGTGCTGGGACATTGCTGGCTGGGCCTTTGCATTCCTCCCCAGCTGAGCTTTCCCGCTGCTTCCCGGGGGCCCAGCGGGGGCTTGGCTATCCTGGCGAGGGGGCTGCCCCCCTGCGATGGAATTCCTGGGGGGGGGCGCGGCCACCCGTGGGTGCCTCAATCACGGCACCAAGCTGCTACTGTCAGAGCACATCGCACCCGTCCTTCACTGCACTGGCTTTCTGTGCATCAGAGGATTGATTTTAAAATATTACCTGTGTAAAAAGCATTAAATGGTCTCAGGCCTAAAAACATTTCCGATTCACTTGCACATTATGGAGCATCCAGGCCCCCGATGCTATGCTCACACTAAGGTGGCACCTGAGGTCACCTGGGAAAGGCTCACTCAGTGCTCCCCGAATCAAGACCAAGCAGGGTGAAGCAGCCTTCACCTTCTATGGTCCCTGTCCGTGGAACAAGCCACCCGAGGACCTGAGGTCTGCTATAACTGTCAGCTTGTCAAATGTGAATTTTAATATCATTCTCTAAATGTTTTCACAGTTGCACTTGATTCCAGGAACGGGACCAGGGTTTGAGTCTCCACCATGATTCCAGGTGTGTGTTGTGGAGTTTCCCTCCACAGTCCAAAAGCATGCTGTTACCAAATTGCCTGTAGGAGTGGTGTGTGAGTGTGCCCTGTGATGAGTTGGTGCCCCATCCTTATGCCCATAGACACCGGACCCCCTGTGACCCTGCGTACACTAACAGAGTTAGAGAAGATTGCATAACCCATCGGCGAGCGGCGGACAATTGGACAAGTGGTTACAGAATTAACCATTATTGTGGTTTCTCACTAGGGGGCAGCATTGTGCAATAAACTGCTTCCTAAAAAGAAACTGCTTTCCTAAAAGGAAAAAAAAACAGGACCGTAGGTTGACTAGTGCCCTTACCTGCGTTAATCAGTCAAAGAAACCAAGCACCCATTTCACACAAATCACCAGTGCTTGTGAAATACCTGAAATACCGTCGCGGTGGAAACACGTGTAAAAACCACCTGTATTAAAATCAAGAGAGACGGTCATATTTCGCTTTGGCCACAAGGCGGCAGCACAGTGCAGAGCGGCCGACAATTTACATCACAAAGTACATCACGAATTTCGGATTACATTTACATTTACATTTACAGCATTTGGCAGACGCCCTTAACCAGAGCGACTTACATAAGTGCATAAGTGCGGTCGGATCGTACTTCGGAATTCGTACTGCGGGATTTAGTGATAAGCGTCGGTTATGTGTGGGCCGTAGACGCCAGCTAAAGGATGCTGAAATGTGAGCTGTGAATTTGATGTGCTGTTTTGAGCGATTGTGTTTTGTTGACCTGGTGTCTGTACATCTCCAAAAGTTTCACTTTTGCCGCTCGACCTTAGAAAAGAACGTGTTTGAAGATAAGGTGCTTTTCAGAAATGTCCTGATTATCGCCCCATCGTTTTACTTTAGAAATAGGCCAATAATGCAAAAGTATGATAGGTCTAATTAAAACAACAACAGTAATAAGATAAAAATGGATATTGGCATTATGCTTTGCGCAAAGCTTCCATAATGGTCGTTTAAATAACAGCCTATATTATATTATATTATATTATATTAATTATATTATATTTTTGTGGAGGATTTGAAAAAATGATCCATGAGGACTTAACTGTGATCCAAATTGTTTCTAAAGAAATGTGTGCGTGATGAGCATGTTTTCCCGTCGTATATAACTTAAAATTCTCCTGTATTCGTCACGACATCAATTATGCGGCAACATGCCATCGCAAGGCTGCCTGCATCATTCGCGGGTGGAAAGTAGGTCACCTGTCCGGTTCCAAGAAACGACACGAATAACTGCTGCTATTTCTGGTTTGACCGTTTTTTTTTTACTGAAAAATCGCGGAAGTGACTATTTTTTTTAAAAACAACCCGGGAAATCAGAAATCAGAAACTGCCCGTGTAACAAGGAAAGTAAAATGAATGAGAAAACCCCCTTGGGACCACAGCACGCTTTATACGTATATGGTAATATAAGTATAAATATGGTACAGAAGCATGAGGACTGATACAGCAAACAAGCGCAGTGTTTGTCCAGTGTGGACATCGCGGGAGAAGGAAAACAGGTTGACGGCAGGAAATCGTCTCTGGCTGTCAGCGCAGGTGAGACCCCGCCCCCCCGGCGGCCGGTGCCAAGCCACGCCCCTTTCTGGCTAATTTCGCCGGTACCTGCGCTTAAGTCACAGGGACGATCGCGCCTATAAATGGGCTTTGGGGAGAGACGGGAGAGTAACAGCAGCCGTGGAAATACACTGTGAGTACGCATCGGTCCCCGGCGACTGATCGGGGTTTTATCGGATATTTTATGTAGCGTTACACAGTAAATAGGAAAAACTTGTGTTTTTTTTTCTTTTTACTTAGCCAGTACAAATTGCTGGTGATTTTCCCGTATACACCTGCTATTAGCGCAGAATAGTGTTTCTGAGCGCAGGATCGCACAGCTTCCGACAAGGTGATGGTTTGCATTTTATACAGCTAAATAAGGAGGATTATCGCAGTGGTAGCTGCGATAAAATAGTCGTAGGGAGATGTTTAGCTGTTATGTATGTATATAGAGGTGTGTACCTCTTAGACACGTCCCATTGATGGGTACATGTGTTCACTTTGTTTACAGGCCGCAGCCCCGCCCACTGAGTGTCATTCATGGCCCTGCACGTGAACAAGCCCCGGGACCAGTATGGAGCTGAATTGGTACCGGGATGCCAAGGGCTCACCGAGCCACCCATCGCCGATCCAGCAGCCAGACCAGCGGAATGCCCCGTGTGCCTGCAGCACTACACCCGGCAGAAGCGAGTGCCCCGCGTCCTGCACTGCGATCACACCTTCTGCACGCCGTGCCTGGAGAACCTGACCCGTCGGGGGCTCCGCGTCGACCTGCTCACCGTGCGTTGTCCACTCTGCCGCTGGACCTCCTGCCTGGGCCCGTCCAGCGTTGATGTCCAGGACTGCCTGTTGGTTAACACCCAGCTCTGGGACTGCATCCTAATTAGCGGTGAAGAGGAGAATCAGATCGCAAAGGAAGACACGTCCACCGGAAGCACGGAACCCACTGAGCAGCCCAAACGGTGATTCACTCTCCCGTCTCTCTGGCGTGTTTAGCGTAGGGGCCGAGCTGTGGCCCCCGCACTCACCCCAGCGCCCGCATGTAAACAAGCAGCCAAACACAAGTTTGGACCAGGCCAGGACTTGCATGTTCCTTGTTTGTTTACCGGCGTGGGTGTGGAATGGCAGCTTACTGTTCAAGCACACGTTATACTGCGGCGTGGGCCAGCATTAATAGCTACTTCAGCCATTGGACCAACAGGGAGTGCAGTGCTTAAAAAACATTGACTGAAGATATACAAGTGGCTCCTTATATTTGTTTAGCAAAATCATTTGGCCGTATAAACTAGCAATCAGAGTAACTGAGCAACACCCAGTGGGCTGGATGTCAGCATTCTGGCGATCGCTGCCTGGTTTAACCCAGGGTTACTAACATCCTTCTCTCCATCCTTAGCATTGGCAGGATTTCCCAGGCGGTCCTGAATATCTCTGCCATCACGCGCAAACTCGGGTTCAGACGGCCCCAGAGGAATGTGACCGCACAGCCGGTAAGTTGCCCCCCTCCCTGCCAGGGGTCTCCGGCCCACCGAATTGACCCACTAACATCTCCCACATCATAATGTAATTATCCAGACTGTTCCTCCAACAGCTACCTCTGATCAGACCCTTCTGGGAGTATTTCATAGATCGCAGGTCCAAAGCCATGACTCAGCGAGGTAAGCAGAAGCCACTATTTTAAAAGAAATCTTCAGTTTTAGGAAAACGGGTAAGCTGAGATTCATTCCGTGTAATTTCCTCCAGCTCAGGCACGGCTCATGTTTACCTGTAAACACGCAAACAGCACTAATTGTTTCCCGTCTCTCGGTCTGTCAAACAGGTAGGGCGAGGTGATGCATTGGCATGAGCATTGAAGCGAGCCCTTCATTGTGCAAACGATGATGCAGGAATGGTCATCCGGACAAACTGGACCCTTTATGTTCCGGATCTGGCACGACAGATTGCTATTTTGATGTTGTTCAAACCACTTCAGCTAACCTAATTTTTACAACATTAGGTTAAAATGTTGGACCCAGTCTGTGGACTACCTGCTTGCCTCTCAGTATTCACTGACTATCCATGAGCCAGATGAGACCTTCTGAGGAAAAGGTTTTGGAAATGTTATAATGCTTTTAATAATTAATATGCAGTAAGAAAATGCTACTCGTTTATGTGTATTTTGTGTTGACTTTTCCTGTTTTAATAACCGGTATTGCCTGTGAATCATCCTCTTTTAGTCCACTGATCAATCTCCCATCTAATGCACAGAATCTCTAAGAATTGATTTGTGATTTTTCTGTTTTGTACAATTAAATTATTCGAAATACACACTTTTTGTTTGCATTATCTGCACACAAGCCTCTACACGTGTTTCTTGAAACCACTTCTAGGAGAAAAAAAAACAGTAACACTTTGCTTGAGTGGGCACAAAGTAATGTAGCATACTGCTATTACTAAAATATTAATTAACCACAGTTAAAGTCTTATTTACATACTGATCATATGTTTGTTCATCATTAAGGAATCATGACACATCTTTTATTTCAAGCAGTTACTATATTTACTACATGTTAATTCTGTAAACCTTTGTGAACCACCGAAGGAACAAGGATTGAATAACACAAGTGAAACACTGATCTCATGTTTGTTTTGTGCCCCTCAAGTTACCAAAACATCTTTTGAGCATAAACAAATGTCGTATTCGGACAGCAGAAACCCACAGGCAGCCACTTGAGAGCCATTTTTATCAGCGCAGTAAACATCGATCCCATAGGGGTTCCATGATGGTGGGAAGACCGGCAGTACCAGGCCTTCACTGGAAGAAGCCCTGACTCTCAGACAGGGGTCGGGAGATGTTGTGGAGAGCCCACTGCAGGATGCCATCTATGGAATTCTGTTTGGAGAGACGGGCAGATCCTAATCACGGCAGGCAGAAACAGAATCCTATCGCCTGGGGCCACCATCGCGTCATTTATCTCCCATTGCTCACCTCCCCTATGATGGGCTCCAGTTCGTCTTTGTTCAGTGTCTCGTCAGCGAGCGTGGAACCCTGCACATCTGAGTCTCCGTACAGCGCCACCTTTTGGGAGCACAGGAAGCCAGCATCTCATGTCCGCCAGCCGCACTAGACCACCAGCAGACTGCAACCTATAACCTCACGAATGAGCGCTAAGGATGGATGCCTCCTTCTCTGAAGGCAGACACCAATCTCGCATTAGTCAAGGAGAGTCTTCTCCTTACAGGGGTGGAGAGACAGGAGGAGCCTCTGCAGCTGCTCTTTAGTGTGTGCTGCAAAGGTGTTTCCCCAAGAAACTCAGCTTTCAGCGTCCTTGAGCTCCCCTTTATATCTTAGTTGTCATCTTCTGTGAGTTGTGTGTGCTTCCCTTCGGCATTTATATTTTTCACCACATCCTGCAGCTGCCTTCCCAGCAGAAACTCCTTAACAACCCCAGTTCCTCATCATTGGTATGACATCATTGGTATGACATCATTGGTATGACATGGGCTGCAGTCCTTTGTCTTACTATGCCTGTGATACAAAGAGCTTCTTACCTGGAAAAATAACAGTCTAGCCTCGAACTAACATTTGTTAAAACTGAAGCACAGATAATGTAGTATTATGCTATTACTTACAGTCAAGTGAAAAGGAAAATACCTATCAGGACATAATTTAAAAAATCCTCTGGTCCGTAGCAGGACTTAAAATCCGGTAAATAGAACCTCAGATGAACAACAACATGTATAATTACATATAAATTACGTTATTATTTATTTAACAAGACAACTAATCCAAAACACAGATGCAGTGTGTGAAAAGTTAAGTACACCCTTACTGCTTGCATATTAATTAAGTGGGTAAGAAGCAGCCAGTTTAATCAAATGCATTTGATTACCTGATCATCAGCGAGGGTGATGATTTTTTTATTATGTCCTGATACGTAAAACCAGAGAACAGAACATTTGTTTAGTGCTTATAGTATTTTTTGTTAATGGTTTTCTTTGTTTGTTTATTTGAGGGTGTGATCAGGGTAACTCGAGGGTAAGGGCTGAGCACTCGATGCGGGTTATTGGATGGATTTAGGCGTGATCAGTAAGTAACGGTGTGGACTAATGCTGTAATATCACGTGTTTGTTATTCTGCTTTATTAATATGTCAGCATAAAAATCCTAGAAAGTAACTATATCAGCAATATACTCTCTATTTATTCCAAGCCTTATAAACCTTTAAAAAGCCTCCTCCTTACTCCTTGGTCATGTTTTCCCCAGATATAACCGCCCATCCTGTCTTTTTAGCAGGGGTTAGGGTTAGGGTTAGGGTTAGGATTAGGGTTAGGGTTAGGATTAGGGTTAGGATTAGGGTTAGGATTAGGGTTAGGGTTAGGGTTAGG
>JAODKL010000044.1:2609683-2620425 GCA_026780765.1 Petrocephalus schoutedeni
TAAGCAGCCACACATCATGGCCACCTGTCCCCAAGATAATCTAAGCCCTGGAGGAGAGGACAGGTCAGAGTAAAGCTTTTATTCGAGGCTGGTTTTCTGTTCAGATTAGAAGTCAGAGGGTGCTCGCTACACTGTGAAGTCAGTGGGTGAACGCTACACCGTGAAGTCAGGGGGTGAACACTACACCATGAAGTCAGGGGGTAAATGCTACACCGTGAAGTCAGGGGGTGAATGCTACACCGTGAAGTCAGGGGGTGAATGCTACACCGTGAAGTTAGGGGGTGAACACTACACCATGAAGTCAGGGGGTAAATGCTACACCATGAAGTCAGGGGGTAAATGCTACACCGTGAAGTCAGGGGGTGAATGCTACACCGTGAAGTTAGGGGGTGAATGCTACACCATGAAGTCAGGGGGTAAATGCTACACCGTGAAGCCTGGGGTTGAACGCTACACCGTGAAGCCTGGGGTTGAACGCTACACCATGAAGCCTGGGGTTGAACGCTACACCGTGAAGTCAGAGGGTAAATGCTACACCGTGAAATCAGGGTGTACACCGTGGAGCCAGGGGGTAAATGCTACACTGTGAAATCAGGGGGTACACCGTGAAGCCAGGGGGTAAATGGTACACCATGAAATCTAGGGGTGAAAGCTACAATGTGAAGTCAGAGGGTAAATGCCACACCATGAAATCTAGGGGTGAAAGCTACACTGTGAAGTCAGCGACTCAATCGGCACACCTTCATCTGTTGATCAGTTGCATCTTAATGGTTTCTCAACCAAATTACCAGCATCAGCCAAAACACCCATGCTCAGTATAGCACTGGTTTCTAGAGGTTCACGTGGGATGCCCTCACCTGGCAGGTGGGCAGGCAAAGCCTCTACACTGAAGCATATCAGCCTTTATCTCGTCAGTGTCTAAAGCTGGATGCTGCCTGATACTGAGACTGGGGAGCGGGTCTTTTTCTCTATTTATTAACTTCTCTATTTATTGGGGGTCTCATTCTCTATTTATTAACACAGCAGGAAAGCAGAGAAGCTCCTCAACCATGCACAGGCCAGGCACTGCCCTCAAACACATCATCCAACTGTCCTGTTGCCTGGTGACACCTGCGGGCATCTCCACAGTGATAAAGGATACTGCCTTCTTTGCTGGTGTCCTGCATGCTCTCCATCCCGGGCAGGGCGGCCGCCACACGTCGAAACAGCTGCCAGGAGAGAGGTGGAGAGGGCGGGGTGAAGGCAAGGTCACCACCACCACACAAACACACATCCCGTGCTAAAGGGGTGCGATCCTACTCCCCTATTGTGTCCAAAGGCTGTCTCCTATTTGCACCCAGATTTTAAGACTGTAAGTAAGCCATTACTTCCGTGACATTAATTTAATCAGCAGATGTTTTTTTTCCAAAGGCATGAAAGCTTGGAGCCAGAGAGCAGATGGGGGTTAAGAGCCTTGCTCAGTGGCCCAACAGTGATATGATTATTATGCCAGCCAAGGGATTTGAAAGCACAACCTTCCGGACACAGATCCCTAAACCCCCTGAGCTACCCATCACCCCAGCACAGAACAAATAATAATAAGTCTTCCAAATAAATCAGAGGCAATGTTATGCATGGAGCCCCTAATGTGCCCATAATGACAAAGGCATAAAATACTGTTGCACAAAGTGAAAATATGTGCAGCGAATGTCTGTAAAGCAAGATATTAGTTTATGCCTGTCCATCACAGCCTTGGGGGAAGCATAGCATAAACTCAGAGTGGAAATACATCTGCAGTACAGCCGTCTCGCACACAGACTGTCCTCGCAAGCCCTGGCATTTCCGGAGTTTTTTACATTCCGTTACAGGAACCCAATAGTGTCAAAGCTCAAGTGAAAAGACAGTGGATCCTTTAGCAAAGGAATTTCTGCCAAACCCCCATCACCCCATCCCGCTCCAACAGGATAAGAGACTGTGGGCCAAACAAGGCAGGACAGAACCAGAGAGTGATTCCTCTTCCGTCTCTGATTTCTCATTGGCTTGTCTTACTTCTGCCTGTTGTTCTTGTCAAATCTTCTGTGAGAGCAACGTCTCAATTTTAGACAATCAGTCCGTTTAAAACATCAAATATCGGCCCCAGGCCGGTGCTAGGGAAATTAAATCAGCGTTTCTGCGCGATAATGTGCCCACTTCACAGGTCTGGACATGTGCAGGTTCCAAGTATTTGAGTCCCTGTCAAAGCTGGGTCACTATATATTTTCACACATTGAAAGGTCCTTGCTCATGAGCCCAACAGTGAAATCACATGGCAACCTGGGATTCGAACAAGCAGCCTTCCGATTATAGGCACAGCACCCAGTGATGGGAAGTTCGTTTCCACATTCCTGACAAGCCTGGCCAGACCAGAGGCCTCAACCGGGGAAACCTGAAATTTCAAGATGGTCTGTTCCCCCTTATTTTGGCACAGCCCTTTTCATTTATGCTGTTAACTTATGTTGTCAGGTCAATCTGTCTTGTCTCCGCTAGCCAGCTAACTAGGCCTCTTAGTTAGCTAGTTTAGTTTTTCTGTTAATTTATGTTGTAAATTTATGTGGCATGTAGCACCTTGGTCCTGGAGGAACGTTATTTCGTTTCACTGTGTACTAACTGTATATGGTTGAAGTGACAAAAAAGCCTACTTGACTTGACTTGACTTGACTTGACTTAAATTAAATTCAGTTTGGATACTATGGAGAGCATGTGACCAATGACGTCTTACTGTCTACAGTAAAACACAGATGAAGTATGAGATCTGAGAAGGGGGCGGAGATTGGCATGGCTAGCGGAAGTTCCTAGCAAATCCAAGCATGTGGGTGTAGGCCTGCTGTCTGCTTCTCAGCACTGGCCGAGGGCGTCCCGTCGGCCAATCGGCACGCAGACCGGCGGGAGCGAGGGCGTCCCGTCTGCCAATCGGCACGCAGACCGGCAGGAGCGAGGGCGTCCCGTCGGCCAATCGGCACGCAGACCGGCGGGGGCTCACCTGCTTCACGTTGTAACCGGTCTTGGCGCTCGTCTCGATGAACATCACGTTCAGCTCCTTGGCCCGCTGCTCGCCCTGCTCGATCGTGATTTGCCTGTGGGGAAAATGAAAAACAAAGGTGGCAGAGTAGTGGGGGGTTTGGAGGGAGACCGAATTTCTGAAGCAACGCTCAGGTGGCTCATTTTAATAATACAGAAATTAAATCGAGAAACACAGATGCACTCCAGCGAGCTTCTTAAGCCGCGTGCCTGTCTTAGCCTTACTGTTAATTAACTGACAGTGGAAGGAAGCCACGGTGATGTAAGCCGTCATTAATTATAATCCATTTGCTTGACATGCTAATAAATGAGTCCGTATTTGGGTTTTGGGGGCGGCTGATGGCTGGAACAGAAGCGGCAAAGCTGTCAGCCGTTACACCGTGATCGAGGCTGCAAGCCAGAACGTGACATGTTAAAACCCAGGCCTGAGGCCTTATGGGATACCGCCGTGATGATGTAACTAACCCACTTTCTCTGTTGTGATTTTAGCGTGATAGCTAGCACCGTCTCTCCCAGGTCGCCATCTCACTACCCTCGCTTCTCGGGGCACCACGTCTGAAGACTGATGGACTGTCAGGGACCTTTGCTACGGATCGAAACAGCAACAAACCGCAAATATAGGGAAGTGCAGTTTCCATGCGACATGGAGGCTGTGCTAAGGATCTGTAGGCTAGTGGTAAGAAATCTGTGTGTTGACTTCCTGCCTCGATTATATGCATCAGTCTGCCCCTAGCGCCACCCCACAGTCAAAGGTAGAGACTGCAGTTTTAATTCATCCCCAAAAGAAGCCCAGATAGTGGCATTGTGTCAGAACTCTCACCCTCTCAAAAGCCTCTCCGGAGAACCTCAGCCAGTCAGGCTACATTCCCTCCAAATGTGTTTCGGGGGGTGGGGGCTCAGAGTAGGACAGCAGTAACTGGAGCGGAATGCCCGCCACAAGGGGGAGCGGCGTAATGGAGGCATCCTTAATTACAGGGAGTGGGGCCGGCGAGCGAGCCGGGCGTGACAGCTTTCGCTGCCCCTGGGGGTGAGGCGGCAAAAAACACAGAGCAGGCACGGGTGTGATTAAAATATCAGCACCGCCTGGGCCCCATCTGCGGGTGCGAGCGGGGGCTGGGCCACGAGCGAGGGGGCGGCATGGGGTCAGAGGCGGGGGCTCCGGGGATCAGCTCCAGGCTCCCTACCCCCCTACTGGGACGCCACGTGAGGCAGACCAAATGCAGGCGCCCAGACCTGCAGCTTCCCAAGAACCCCTGCGGTTTGCTCCAGGCGAGGAGTGACTTCCTGGTCCGCGGGCAGGAAGTGCGCTGTGCCTGCCGAGGTCCCCAGAACATGATCGCTGCTCTCCTGACACGTTACAGGTAACCGAGTCACGCAGTCCCGTGGGACCCCCTGCGGCTCTTCCCGACCTGCGCCCCGCTGGAATCTGAAGGCATCACGGTAACCAGTCCTTGCACGCGTGTCTTTAATTCTGAACTCGCTCAACATTTTCATCATTCGGTGAAATACCGATACATGGCTTTAGTGAAAAAGAAATTGCGCAACATTCCTCCCCCCACCACCACCGGAAGGAGCAGATGGAGGACGGGTCCATTCCTGAGACGTAAACATGGAACAAAGGCGCGGCGGCGCTGATCCGAAAGCCACCCCTCCTGCCCACGGCCAATCCCCCAAGAAGGTGGGTAACTCACGCTGACACCGCACTGGGCAATTTGGAACCGGCTGATGCCATCTGCTTCCTTTTTTCTGGGCAGCAGATTCACCCGGAGATATGTGCCCCCCCCCCCCACCCTACCCCCAGTACGAAAATAAACATGTTTGTAGGCTTATGTCACAAATGCCCCATACAAGACAGCACTTCACTCAGTCCCAGTATGCTGGGTGTGAATATACACATTTAACAACAGCACTACAGAATATGAACAACAGCCAGCCATCTCAACACCTCCCTTTACAGCAATGGATTGTGGGATGGTATTTGCAGTAACATGAATGTTCCTTAGGGGGGCGACAGAGAGCGATGTTCTTAATTATGCAACGTTCTTTTAGAGAGAGGCACTGGCCTGTGGATCGACCTGGTCAAGGATGAGGGATGTCTCTGCCTCGCTGAGTAACCCCCCCCACCCCGCCCCATTTCAAGTGCCCTCACTGTAGTGAGTGCTTGCTGGTGGACCCCAGAGATCAGGACGATGTATTAAAGCTTCCCGTTTCACGCCCGAGTCACCTGCGATGGTCAGGGGGTCTAACAGGTTAGGCAGACCGAGAGGACAGAGAGCACCTCTTTCCCAAGGCAAATTAACTCCATTACTCCATTAACTCAGTTTTTTTCCAAGGACCTTGTTGGGTCTCATCATACAGGCCGGCCTGGTCCGATGGCGCAGAGCCAAAGGTACTGCTGCGAGATCCGACCCACTGCTGCCCCCCCCCAAACTGACAAATATTGCAGGACAGAGCCCCCCCCCCAAAATCAGGCATTCTGTTACCATAACGACAGCTGAACGCTGCTCGATACACTGCTCCAAGGTCATAAAAGGCCATAAGGCCTTCATAAAGAAAGCAGCCGTTTGTGGGAGCACCCGGCAAATGAATCAGGCATTAAACTTGAATGGCGACGCGTTCCAGACCATCCCGCCCTGAACTCCTGCCCTCATTGTCTGCGCCCGTTGACGCGTTTCTTTAGTTTCCAAGGCGCCTCTGAGGAGACGCACACGTAGATCTGCAGATCTGAACATCTCCGGCCGCTTTGTGCGACAGTCTCTTCACGTTAACGTGCTCACCATGCCTGTAATACTCCTGAGTTGCACAACGATATATTTAGTATATATAGTAATATATTCAAACAGGCAGGACTGAGTAACACGGATTATGCGATTGTGTGAATAATTTTTGTTGCTTAATAAGCTCGCAGCTCGCTTTGGAAGACAAGCATAAACAGAAACTGTTTTCTTGGCCTAAAAACGTGAGCCGACGATCCTCCCAGCGTCCTGCCACAAGGGATCGCATTTAATGCGGCTCGCCCTCAGAAAAGCCTTTGTGCTGCTGGATTATTATTCATTTATGAGCCCCCCCGCCAAGCCCCGATGTGCAGCGATATGTATTCTGTCAGCAGTCGATGCGTGAGAGGGCCGCGCGAAGCCCTCGCTGCTGGTTGCGGCCCTGCGGCACGGACGCCGAGGCTCCGTCCCGAGGCTTCCCAAGGCTTTCCGGCGAAGGTGTGGTCTGCCACGAATGGGCTGATCAGCCGCGCCGGAGATTAAAGCAGAATCAGCCACAGCAGATACTTGCTAATGAACTCAAATTAAATACGTTTCACGCTACAACAGCCTGGTATATAAAACAGTGATGATATTGTTTCCCAGGTAAGCGTGAGATTTTATGGATTGACAGGATGATAAAAAAAAATGAGGGTGGTTACACTGTGGGACCAAAATTAGCTATTATCAATTATACATCAATCAGTTTACTCGTTCGTTCGTTCGTTCGTTCGTTCGTTCGTTCGTTCCACATGCCAAACCAACCTTTAAATAAGTGAATAGGTGAAATGAATTAATGGTCACTGTAGACAGACCACAGCACACAGTGCACAAAAACGGCATGTGCTCGGCTTTTATCCCGTGTGACATGACAGTGGGCACTATGCATTAGTGTCTGACCCCATGCATGACGTCTGAAGCTGACAATAAAAGGTACTTTGCCTTTGACCAGAGCCACCTTTCTGAACTCTTCCTTGTCCTGACAACAGAATTGAACTGTAAACTGCATCTGAGTCTGTAAGATGGACAGGAATCTTAAAAGGAACAGACATGGGATTATGGGATCATCCAGGAATTAGGACCCTGATTAGTCTGCTATAAGCGAATATTATCTTCAAAAAAATATAGTTATTTTAGCAAGTTTTAATTTATGTTTTTTAAAATCCAGGTTTTTCTTCCAAAAGAGCAGGGAACCTCTCACCTACTGTGATTTAATTTTCAGTGTTTGCTGACGGCTAAGTTCCTCACCGATCTCCGCTCTCCAGCACAACCAAGGGGCGCCTCCATCACCGTCGCCACGGAAACCTCGGCCCGGAGGATACCACTCCTTAAACGAGTCCCAGTCAGAGATGGGTGCCAAGGTTTCACATCACGCTGTGATCCCACCCGTTACCCCAACACAGGCTGCTGAACCTCCAACACAACGATGCAATCAGCTTCAGGTAGAACTTCAGAGCCCTGAAGCTGACAAGAAGGATAGTCACAAGATGGTGGGTAATTATAAAGTGCAAACAGCTGCTGTACCGTGCCTGCCAACAGCGTTAACGAATCGCACACTAGCCAAACTCAACATGGAAACATGCATCATGTAACAACACCACGGCACCCACCGCACTTTCAGTGTCAGTCACACGGCACTTAATGCTCAGAGGCTGGTAAATCCACATCAGTGTCACTTTCAACATAAAAAGCAATTATATAGCCAGTCGTTACCAGTCATCCACCCACCATCCAACCGATCCTGCCAGTGACCGTTTGCCTCCATTACCAAAAACAGCCCGACTGCAAAAGACAGCCACTTCAGCCAAGGTGGTGTCACATTTGCCAAGTGCCTGTGGCCTGGACCTTAAGGGGCGTATAGAGGGGTGGGGCCACGGGCGTACGGTCGCCTCATTCGCTAATGATAAGATTGGCCCCTTGACATGAATTAAGGTTCGGCTATATTAATTATGGCCCCTCGTATGCCTCGTACCTTAAGAAAAATTCCAAATTGTAAGGCTGTGACTTTTTGCTCCTCCAATGGGCTCTTCCCAGAATCTAAGGTCTAAGGAGCTGCTCACGCAAACGGCAGAGCGATTTAACCATTGGTCCCATTAACAGTTTTCCCAAAATGAACTATGACAAGTCTCGCATATGCATACGTAATCCACTTTTACCCAAGGCGGCACGGCACTATGGGCTAGGTGTCACCCGCAGCCACCGCGGCTTTGCTGGCAGCAGGACGCAGCGCAGACGGGTGACAGAATGCGAGGGTTGGGGCGGCTGTACTCTGCCTGTGGGGGTGATGATAGACTATAGCTGCTGTACGTGCTAAGTCAGCGTTTGAGAGGAGGAGGACTGGGCAAGTAGGTCCCCTCTACTCGTTTCGAAGAAACGTCTTCTAGATATTTGCTTGAATGAAGCTCTGTTTAGGCATTTCTGTTCCTAAAAGCTCCGTGACCCTGAGCAGGATATGTGGTTAAGAGATGGATGGCTGGATGGATATTCCATAAAAAGAAGGAAAAGATCAACAAATTTGACTTGAGTCTATAGGAGTAAAAGCTCCTGGTGGCATCTGTCACACCACCACTGTGTCCTCTGCAATATGATGACAGTCAGCAGCCACCACACCAAGTGATTTTCACTAGAACCTTCCGTTGCACAGGATGCTTGATTATCACCAGTTACAGCACTTTGTCCTGACAGCACGGAAGCACTATAATTTAGTGAGTCATCCATCCGACGGTGGTGCTTGCCAAACAAGCAAGGCAATGACGCTTTGACAAAGTGAGACAAGAACGGCCAGATCCGACGTCCCGAAGGACGAGGGACTCTGTATGGAGGGCAGTGACCTTCACGTGAACATCGGTAACATTTCCTGTGGTGAGATTTAAATCCAGATGCAGATAAAGTTATTTAATTTTCAACGACTTGAGAACACTATAAGCAAGAAAAATCCTGTGTTATCAGCACGGAAAAAGACAAAATCTGCAAGCAACCTTCTTTACAACTGAGAAAATTGGACTTCCTCCGGTTAATTGCCATTTATAAATAAGGTAGCATGGCTTGCCTTTGTAGACCACCAGGAGGCCTCATTAAAAATGAAAAAACAGTAAGCCCCGCCCACAAACAGGACATACCACTGAGGCTACAAACAAGTTTGGCATCGCCTCATGCAAGGCGTGCAGGAGAGTGCAGCGGTTAAGCAGCGGATACTGAGGCAGCAGACTGCCGTGGCCGGCTTTCACCAATCGGGTCGGGTCAAGCCCACGCCCCAGAATGACCGAAAAGCCCCTCCTTCAAGGCGCCCAGAATGCAGGCCACACATGGCAAGAGGGCCAGGAGGCATGCAGCATAAAAGCCTCTTTGGTGGCCTATGGTGGAAGCCGGCTTGCCAACCTGCCAGCCGGACCTCAGACCTGGAAGCAGGACATGAGGGGACCAAGGTCAGCACCAGACTTTGAGGCGGACTCGGCACAGCCCACAACGACGAGGGAAACTTCCGGAGTCAGACCTTCAGATTCACGGTCACTAAGAAAAAAAAAAAAATCAGCCTAATACAGCAACACCCGGGTCGGTTTAATTTTCTTCCAATTCACCCTTTGATAAATCAGTTGTGATCAGAATAGTACAAAATCTGAGACCGTCAGACAAAGTTATGTGCAATAGTACTGAAGCAGACTTATCAGACTGTATAATGCAGATTAATTAGTTTTAGGAACACACATTTTAAAATGAAAAACTCCTTTACTCCTTTTAAAATGAACAGTCCTTTACAGTACACCTAGGAAAATCTCTCCCAAAGACTGACAAATGTCAGGATTTCTCACATCACAGGCAGGCGTATCGCCCCGGAGCCGAGTCATGCTGGAACAAATTCAGTGGATGCAGAGATTCCCCAGGAGTGTGATCGAGGGAGCCCCGACTCATAGCGCAGTGCAGGACACCAGAAGGCCAGCAGGAGGCGAGCTTGTCAGCACTGTGGCTTTGGGCAGAGGACTCACCGCTTATCTGCCAGGTCCGTCTTATTGCCAACAAGCATGATGATGACATCACTTCCCCTTTCTGTTCTGACATCATCGATCCACTTAGAGGTTTGCTGGAAGGAGTTGACATCTGTGTGTGGGGAGGGAGGGAGAGACGTTGCAGTGTAAAAAACAGCAAGAAGCCGTCTGTGCAGTCCTCACAGGAATGCCAAAGGAGAGAGCGTAAAAATGAGAAGCGAGTACGGGGACCTGCAGAGTGCGGGGTGTGACAACATTGCAGCATAATCAGTAGAAATTCCTTTTGATCTGATTGGCTTTCTCTGCAGGGAGGTGGAAACATTTATCAGCTCTGCTGAACCAACCCCAGGGGCCCTGAATCTCAAACGGCCGCCTTTCCAGGTGACCATAAACCAATTTTGTTTTTATTATCGCCATGTTCAAGACAGCTAGCAATGCTCTGCAGGTCTCACGCACACATACACACGCACACACTCATTAGTATTCATAGCTTTGTGGGGACCATCCATTCATTTTTAAGGGAAAAACCCTAATCCCAACAATGACAACCATCCAGTGCTACCCATAAGAAACCAAACAAAATAAAAGACTTTTGACATTTTTAGTCTTTCGACTGCATTGACTTTTATAAAACTCAGTGCTCCCTTGTGGGGCTGGAAAAAATGGTCCCCACAACGTCAAAATAACAGGTTTTTATCACATTGTGGTGACATTTTGGTCCTCATAATGTAATAAATACATGACCCACCTACACACACACGCACACACGCACGCTCACACGCACACACACACACACACACACACAGTGTAACATTTGCTTCAGGCTATTGGCCAGCAGGTGAACAATGTAAGGCCAGGATTTTCTGCCGACCAAAGCGTGAGGAGCTAATGCAGCACAGTGGAACCAGCCCAGAATGGGACACACTCAGCATGGGAAGAGGGAAGCACCTTCCCACCCCCAACCCCCCCC
>JAODKL010000044.1:2622718-2633584 GCA_026780765.1 Petrocephalus schoutedeni
TGCACATCACCCTGGACACATTCCCTGCACATCACCCTGGACACATTCCCTGCACATCACCCTGGACACATTCCCTGTACATCATCCTGGGCACATTCCTCTGTATCACATCAGATCACTTTGCCTGTCACAACAATTAAAAAAAGAAAACAATTAAATGTAAATACAATAAGTAGATTACTGTTGAATGCCTTTTCCACTGTTGAATGAAGAAGCAAGTCCAGTTACCCCTCCCTGCTGGGGGCCAGCTTGCCATGAAAATGGCCCCACCTGCTAGGGCTGAGGTACTCAAATGGCCAAATTGCCCCCCCCCCACCCCACTGACAATATTAACCAAGGGTACCCCCTGTACCCTCCCTTCCCTGTGAACCTTAGCTTTGTGTGCTGATGAAATTTAGACCTCAGGGGAAAAAATGAGGGCAGCCCTGTGTCAAGGTGCCTGCAGCCCCCCCCCAGAGGTGTGACTCAGCAACAGCAGCGTCGGACCTAAGCTTCTCGTGTGCATGTGTCAAATCAAGTCAGGTATATAGGGTACATAACGTTTTAAAAAAAACAACCCTCCAAACAAAACAGGCAACTGACAGCGACCTTTCTCCTCCCGAGGAGCCGACCTGAGTGTCTTCTGACCTCACAGCTGTGGGCAGAACGTCAGCGAGTTTTTATGCTGGAGGTTTTTAAAGCTCTGGGCAGCTTCATGCCACATGAATTCAGAAGGACTTGGAGGGCGCTTAGGCCTACGTCTCCAGTGCCTTCAGCAGAGGACATACTCGCACGCGGAGCCTTGCCCCTCCCATACCCACCCCCCGCTTTAGGGCTGTATGGTGAGATCGGGAAGTCGGGGGGAAGGTTATTGATTGAGGAGACGAGCTAAAGAATCCCCCAAAGAGGGGGAGTGACGGAGGTCTCAGGAGAAAATCTGCCTTTGTGAATAAACTTGTCAGGAAAGATAAGGCCGCGCTCAACAAACACGATTAGATGCTGTTATAGTGACGTGGGGCCGAGCAGCCGATTAGCCGGCTCTCACGAGGGGGCAGGACGGGGGAGCGGGCCGGCCGTAGAGCCTCTCGCCGCCAGCCGGGACTCGCAGGGGCTGCCGTGGACTCCCCCGCGTGCATGTGGAGAGGCACTCACGCCAGAGTCACCTCAGGAGTCACATGACACATGGTGACACATGGACTGGCACGGCGGGCCTGACGGACTTGTCAGCAAACGTGAGACCGCAAAGAGCAACAAATCGCGACATTGTCTTGCGAAAGGAATTCTCCAGATCTGCTCCCTTCCATAAATACCAAAGGAAAGCCTGGACTCCTGACTGAGGGGGCCCCCGTCTGCAGCTCCCAGCTATTCGCGGCCTGGTTCCGTCTGGCCTCAGTGCCGCGCAGCTACCTGCAGGCCGGCGCCTGGCACATAAACGGGCTCTGAATCCGGGAGGCTCGACGCGCTCTGCGCACCAGCCTCCCCCCGGATGACGACAGGTTTGAGTTAGGCGGGGAATATGCAGAGACTGTGACATGCCGCGCGGTGATGCTCACACTGCAGCTGAATCCATAGCATCCCTCTCCCCCCGGGCTACCTCTAACACGCCCCCTAGCCCTCCTTCCAGGAGCTCACCGGCAGCCTGGCACGGAGCGGAGGGAATCAGCCTCGCGGCCACGCCCCCCCCCCCTTTTCCCTGCCGATGTCGGCTGCCACAATGGGCATCCTGCGGGGCTCTGGCACCGAGTGACACCGCTCCCAGCCCCCGGGGCGTATGTATCAGGCACCGGGGGACAGGGACTGGGCTGTAACGAGGCCCCCAAATGGCTGGGGCTACCCCATCCGTCAGTCCCCATTTCTACTCACTGGGAACAAATACCGCGCTACCCGTACCACAGCGGCGGCGCCCGAACGTGACATTCCACACCGTCAGTCAGGAAGTAATCGTCACCGGGCGGGGGCCATGTTTCCGCCCCCCGCACTCTGAGAGCAGCGCAGAGGGGCTGCCGGCTGTCATTAGTGCTGCTGTCCACCGGCAGGTACTAAAGGGGGCGGATTTTTTACATGCCGCAGTGGAATTAGGCTTCGTTAAATATAGAAACCCAACAGAAGACGAGTCGGGAACATATCAAAAAGGCCAGGAATTATTCATGACCTTTCTGAAAATTTAATAGCCGTATTTCAGCTGAAAAGAGGCAACACACTGGCTGCAGCCGGACCAGCTCCGGTGATTCTGAGCAACAACACCTGCAAGGAATATGTAGAACATTTTATATATATAAATGTGTGTATATATATATCTATATATACATATATATTTATGTTTGATATGTATATTTTAATATATATATATATATACACATACATAATATAAATGTGTGTGTGTATGTATATTAAAATATACATATCAAACGTAGCAGGAAGAGCAGGCAATTAACTGTCAAGATGGCGGGAAGAGGACGGACAGCAGCCTGAAAGAGTAAATGGACATTAGCGGCACTTTTAATTTAGGAAATGGCTGACTGCAGCGAGTGTCGCCATCACTGCCATTGATAAATCACGGAAGAACACTGCAGGACGACAGCTGGCAGATTGATGGCCTCGGAAGCGGGTTCGGGCAGCCTTTCCGGGCAAGCGCTCCCCCTCTTCGGCAATCTCGCCCCATCCGAGATCTGTGTTTTATGGCACCATGTCCTTAAGACGCGAGCTGGGCGTCTCCGACCCGCCACCATCTCCTTCTCACGGGGGCAAACTGCCCTACACGCGACGAGGTTGTCAGCCTACAAACTCGGGCACCTCCTCGGCCCTTTACGGGACCCCCAGTCAGCTCCGCCCACCACACGTCGAGAGACACGGAACTGGGCCACCGGCCGTCCCAGGCCGGAGCCGGGAGCCGGGAGCCGTCCTCACTGGCACCTTCAGAGTGACCCGCCTTGGGGTCACTGAGGTAAGCAGCCATATCCCTACAGCATAAAAACTCACCAGGCAGATCCATCAGGAAAATAAAGAGGCCTGCTGCCATTTCCTTGCTACATTACAAACCAAGGTTCACAAGTCATTTCTGTCCCACACTAAAACATAAGATCTCCATAAATCAATAATACACAAAATACCCTAGTAAATGGACGCATACCCGGCTGGAAAGGTAATTGCTCTGGAGTCAGATTACAGGAAGTTCTGCTTCGGCTACGCCCCACAAGGCAGAAATCACAAATAAAACCGTTTGGTGGCCTTCCTGGCAATTCTGTGCTTGTCCTCGCGCTAATACACAATCACTGGGTCTCTTATGTCAAGGAGCGAAGGGTCTTACAGACCATCTTACATATTTAAGTGTCATTCATTAATTACATTTTCAGACTCTGAAAACACTGCATAGAGCAAGTGACTAGTTGCCAAACAGCATCAATTTAAGTAATATGGACGGAGTCCGGCTGTGAGTGTTATAGAGGGGTATGAGGCGGAATGAGCCACAGACCATGGAGAGACGATCATTATAATAGATGGGCTAAAAACAGCCTTGCGATATATCTCACAGGTGAGCTCATTATCCTGAAGGTCAGGCCTCCATGTGCAAGACGGTCTCCTAATCAAGAAGAATGGACTGGAAGCTCCTTTCACCTCATTTGAGGTTAGGTTCAATGACTGAAGATTTCTTTCTGACTTCCATTAAATGTTGGGCTTTAACTGCAGTTATCAGTTACCGGGCAAGCAGACAAAGTATGACTAATCTATGAAGATACGGGCATGGTGGTGCGGTGTCACATCCTGGCTACAGCAGGCTGTGTAATTAGTCGTCATGGTCTCAAACCATCCTCCCCCATTTCTGTTAACATTTTTCTCGTGTTGGCGTCCACACTATCTGTAAACCGGTGAAATCCCCCATTTCCTGTGCAGAGCCTTACACGGTCCGCACTCAGCGAGCTACTACCCAGAATTCCACAGGGCTGACGTTCATAAGGACGGCTGCAGATAGCTCGCCGTGACCGGGCCAAGTCAATAGCCGTACCGATACACACGCGATCATGGCCTGCAGAGATAAGTGAGCCGCCAGAATCCTGGCTAATCTTCCCAGCAAAAGTGCTCTCGGCCGCACAAAGTCTACTAAAGCAACGTGCCTGTTCCCCTCAAAGCGGACAGGAAATTGAACAAAATCACACACAAAGGCAGATACTGGTACCTTATTAGATAAAGGGTGAGACAAGGGCTTTTCTTCTGCGGTTTCTTAGGGGATGATTGCTGAATTAGCTCTCGGTTAAGGCTTACCTTCTATTTATTTTGGCAGTAGATATTTTTTTAGAGAGCACAAATGAGCCAGTCCCTGAAACAATTGAGGGTTTTGCCTTTTGGGCCCTACTCAAGCGCCCAATGGTGAAATCACTCTGCTGACCGAAAGATTTGAACTGGAACCCGTCTAACCACAGGCAGAGCATCTGAACCCGCTAAGCACCCCCCCAGGCCTAACACTTAGCAGTTATAACAAGTATATGCTTGTTATAACTCTACTGACACTGCCGGGGAGGAACGAACAGCACAGGCAACACACCTGTTGCCCCGACATCTGCTGCATTAAGGTGAAACTCTCTGCTCTTCTCTGACAGTCATCCCAAAAACTCTCTGCCGAAAAGACAGCTGCCCCTGATGCACGCTGTTCCCGGAAACAGGCCGGCGATAGATCCCACACAGCAGACAGCACTCTATGCCCTGGGACTGCTTTGAGGTAGGGAGGGAACAAGACCCCTCCCTCAACGATGCCATCACCCCAGTAATCCCCACCCCCTCCGTTTCCATATCAACAGGGCACCAATCCAAAATGGCAGCATCAGCCAAGTGAAAACAAACAGCATGGATTTGTAGCTGGGCAGAGTCTTTAATTAGGACCCAGAGGTCCCAGGAGTCCGTGCGGAGAGTGGCCCCAGTGATCGAGTCAGCTGGTTCCTGTCAGCGAGCCAGCCAATGGAAAGGACTGACATTAAACTCGTGTCCTCAGGGGGGCTGATCACAGGGAGTGTGCCAGAAGCTGTCAGGCGTAACATTTTACCTGGGACTATACAGACCACCGCTGAAAAAGGGGTCTATTATCATGATGGAACAAAAACGCGTCACAGCTGAGGACAGAAACCACAATACCTTCATCCTCAAGCTCCGGGTAAACTGTGCTGGCCAGAATGGATGGTTTATTCAGGAGAAACGGCCATATTGATTTCATATTTTTTAGACCGGCTGTGACAGCCGCTGCCGTTTGTAAACACGCGGATTCCTTTGCTCTGAAGCCCTGCACTTTGGCGAGGGGGTCTGGGCATTGGAGGTGACCCATGTTATCCTCGCCCTGAACCACAGACAGAGGGGAGGGGGGGGGGGGGTGCAGGACCGGGACCCAAGCTCACCTGGGTGCCGACTCTGACATGTAGACTCCCATCACACCACAGGATCATATTTCCAGGTCAGAGGGGCATTCATATGATGACAGGATTACTGATCCAGCCCCCAGCATGACGGTCATTTGACAGCCTTCCCTGCTCACGCCAACGGAACACTGGGTGGTATGTGGCGCAGCAGACTAGGACGCCAGTTCTGTGACCGGAAGGTCACTGGGTCAAATCCTCGAGATTTCACTACCGGACCCCTGAGCAAAGCCCTGAACTCCCAATTGCCCCAGGGACTGGCTGACCCAGCTTTCTCAAAAATGCACGTCGCTCTGGATGAAAGCGCTGCCTAAAAATAATTTAGGAAAAAAACTACAGCAAACAATGAGGTGGCGTCAGGGCCACTTTCCCAGGTACCGCTACAAACCACATGCCAAAGCCAGTGGGATGATTAATCACCTTTAAACGCCGGGAAAGGTCTGCAAAAACGGGCAAGAAAACCCGAACGGTACCAATGATGCCTTTAGAAGGCCAGTCACCAGATGCTGGAGGCCACAGTCATTGCCAGTTTAATGACCGACAGTCTTCTATCTGATTTGGACATTCAGAAAGAGCAGGTTCAATACTGCCACCAGTATTCGAAGAAGTAACAAGTTCTCACAGAGCATAAAACCTAAATTAGAAGGAACACACCATGCAGACGGCATCCATTCAGTCACTTTTTCCTTGGAAGTGAATTCTTGTCACGTAATGAGGTTCCCTTACTAATGACACGAGTTCGCTAACTTTTCAAACCGATTAATCGAATGCCAACGAGAGTTTAATCTGATGACTGTCATTGAGGATAAAGTGTCACTATGTCCCTACGAGCTCCAGCTTAGCATTTACGTGCGATCAAGCCTCACGCATCGGGAGGATCGAAGGCTCATGAAGTATGCAGGAGTGGATAAATTAATCATGGAAAATCCTTTGTTCTAGGCTTTTTAATGCCACCAATCAGGTCTTTCTCCTGTACTCTGACAGAACTTTGATGTTCGTGTAGTCTCTCGAGTCGGGTGGGGGGGTAGTTCCAAATTTAATGGTGCTGAAGGTGGTGGTGGTGGTGGTGGTGGGGGGAGTGCAGGCGTCGGCTGGGGGCGATTGGGTGCCGGGGAAACCTCCACAGTCCCGTCCCCATTGGCATCCCCCAACATGCAAGCCCACTTACCTGATACGTGTTGTCGAAGCTGTCATACATGAAGCGTGTGATGAGAGACGTCTTCCCAACTGCAGAAGGACAGAGAAGGAGCATAAGGACACAAAACCCCAAAACTTACTATGAACTCCTTCCATCCAGGATGGGGCGCCAACCCATGGCAGGGCACACTGGCACAGGCACACCTACGGAACCTCAGCATGTTTTTGGACTGTGGGGGGAAAGCAGAGTACCCGGAGGAAACCCCAAGCCAACCGAGGGAGAACATGCAAACTCCACACACATGGAGCCTTGGTGGAGACCCCTGAGCCCAGAGGTGCGAGGTAACCATGCTGATCATTATGACAATTATACAATTATAATTTGTATTTGTAACATTTGTGGCCTCAAAAAAGAGAGATGGAAAGATTTGGTTTTTGGGAGATGATGGGACAGAATGGAATTATGGACAAAATAACTTATCCAAAATATATCCAAAATCTCTCTTTACCAGCCATGAATCCTTGAAAAAATCCCTCTGAAACTGACTACTGCTGTGTTTCTAATATCCCGTTAGTATCACATCCTCTTTCCCTAATGTTGATATACGCACTTTCCAAATTGTGATCCGTCTCCAGAGCCTTTCGGTAAACCTGCAGAGCGAGACGAGCTGTCTGCGGGCCACATTTATCTCGGGTCGGTACCAGGCCACGATGGACCGCGCGGCCCCCCATCCATCCACTCAAACTGTATGTCTGCAGCACAGCCATGGGCTTGTGTTAATGCCAAAGCCCTGAAACAAATACAGTTTGTGGAAACATGTAGACAAAGAAATGTTTTCAGTGCAATATCAGTAGAGGGAGAGAAGCTCTCTCCTGATTGGTCGCTTTACAGCAGCTGGGCGCACACACACTGAAGGCTGTCAGTGACTAATTTCGATTGAAATTTCCTAGAATAAAAGAGGTCTGTCTTATTTAAACCAAAAGGAAATTAACTAGTAGGGCCTTTTACAGAGTGTGGGTAAACATACACTTAACAAAGGGGGTGCTGTTCCACCCCATCCTCTTCTGCCCTCAGGTCAACCCCAAGGGCAGCGTAATCAGCTCAGCTTCCTTCAGCCACCCCCTGAGCCTGCCTGACTTTCCATGCTTTGCTTTTATGGGTAAAGGGTGAACTGTGAGGGACCAGGCAGGGAAGCTTCCTGTGAGCAATATCCGTACCTGGCAGCTGGCGGGGCACGGCCAACCAAACACGCTTCCTGGGTTTCAATTTCACATAACAGTCATTGCCTTTCTCCAGAGGACCGAAAATACATTTCAGGCCTTAGCTGGACATTAAAGGGAACCTGAGGAGCCTGGTATTGATGTTTCGTGCAGATGTGGGAGTCCATCTTTTAAAAGGCACTCAATCCAAGCGATGGAATGATCCACTGCAGGGCTCCTTAGTATGACGGCTGCCCGATTTTACATCTGCTAAATGTTTAATGTGCTGCAGCTGAATGCATGAAGCACATGTATTACTCAGGCTAATTACACACGCGAGGAAGATAACGGCTGAAGGCCAGGCCCAGTGGTCAGGCTCTCTTTCAGTCCGCGGTTTCCCAGTCTGTGTCGATAAACACAGGAAGAAGCCTCCCTGGCTGAATCAAACCTACATTTGTCATTTTAGACATACATGGTCTAACTATTCATTTATCAGACAATCATATATTTTACAGTTGTTTCCAATATTCCAACATTATTTGGGTTGGTTGCATATGGTTAAGGTCAGGGCTGGGTAGAGGTCAAGGTTGTCATTGTTGGGATTAGGGCTTTTCCCATAGAAATGAATGGAAAGTCCACATACAGATAAGAATATATAGACTGTGTGTGTGTGTGTGTGTGTGTGTGTGAGTGTGTGTGTGTGTGTGTATGTGTATGTGTGCATCTAAACGTCATTCTAATACGTCCTTTTTTGCCTCTCATGCAGAATTACCCTGAAACTGGATGAGGGAGAGTGCCTGCGTGTTCTCAGAATTTTAATCATTAAAAACACATGAGGGGACTTGTGGTTCACAGACACCATGGCAATTAATTACTAAGGATCCAAGGTCCCATGGAAGGGACTTCATGTCCTTTTTATGTAAACTCAGATCATTTTGGCTGGTATCTGAAGGAGCAGCAGTAAAACAAAAACCAAAAACTTGGTTAATGTGTAAACTTGGTTTAAATGTGGTCCATCAGGAGAAAATCTCAATTTACAGTAAACCTCGCTTAGCACTAATCAGCCCACAATGACCCGTCTTTCCTGCAAAGGCACAATCTGTACTCACAGTCTGCACTCTCTACACATGGTGACTTCACTCCACACATGTTTGTGTTCATATTTTTTATGAGCACTCTCCATTCACCGTAATCCCAACAATGACACCCTTAACACCTACCCAGCCATAACCTTAACCATAAGTAACCAAACAAAATACAAGACTTTTGACAATGTTCTGATTGCATTCACACATCTGAAAATCGTCCCCACAATATAATAGAAACATAATCTATGCTCACACACACACACACTCACAGCACACACACACACACACACGCACACACTCACAGCACACACACACACACACACTCACAGCACACACACACACACAGTGCGGGTGTAAGTCTTACCGACAAAAGGCTGAAATCATATAAAACCGCAGACACTGAAGAGGTGCCCCAGGGACGATCACACCCTACCACTGTCCTCCTCACATGAGTGTCACTAGAAATTCCTAATGAAATGGGACACCAGCACTGCCTGCATTCACGCATTAACATTCACATGCATCAGTCAGTCACCAACACGCCAAGGTCATGGCCAGCAGCACACAGATGTGTGCAGAACAGTCACAGAAGGCTGGCAGCTCTGCTGACAACCGGAGCCTGTGCAGGGAGAGCTTAATAAACAAAGTAATCACCACGGCTTTTAAGCCTCATTATCAACTCAATCTGCAAGGCAGCATTTTGTTTACAGTTTTAATCAGTAAATATTCTGATTTGCATCAGTTCAGTTATCTTGGCCGCAGCATGTTCGGGCCCGCCCCCCCTCCTAATCAATCCACATGAATAGTGCGCTGAATATCTCTGGCTGGAATTATGGTCAAATCACGGAAAAGACAGGTCTGACCGAGTCGGGTGCATGAGATTCCCATAAACACCTCCTATCCTCCAGAAGTCCTCCTGAGGTGCCACACTTTGGGGAAACAAAGGTTAAGTGTGACTCTGGGATTTGATTTCATGAACTAAACACAAGCTTTAATGGCTTACCTCCTACATTAGAGAGTTAATTGGCATTATAAAGAAGTCTGATAAGCTATCAGGATGTGGAAGTCACATATATAAAAAAGGTCATTGACTTTGTTGAGGATATGAGAGAATGAGGCCTTGAAACCCATAGTGGGTGGAACCAATTATTGGCTGAGAGAGCTCAGCTCGCATTGGTCAGCCTGCTGGACTCCTCTCTGAGCGAGCGATCGAGCGCACACACAAATCTCGACCACCAAGGGGTCCAAAGCCTTGATGCACCAAATCGCCAGGCTATCATCATTTATAAATTAAAATTTCTGATGCCTTCAGCAGGGGGTCTCCAAGGAACCCGTTTCCCATCTGAATTTAAATATGTAAACAACTTTTAATAGACACAAAGATATCACACGGGGAACATCGGAGCACAAAGGCCCCATGATTAAATCGCTGTGAGCAGAGTTCGGGGGGGGGGGGGGGGGGGGAGCACAAATTTGTTCTGTTTTATCACACATCACATATGATAACCTGCAGCATGGGCAAATGAAAATAGTAATATGCAGAGGCAATTAGAGGGAAAAAAAAAATGAATGCAAAGTCTGGGATGCACGTAACCATGGCAACTCCCACGGAGGCCTCGCTAGCGAAAGCACTTGCAGTTCTGATGGTCCGTTTTACCCACTTAGATCACCTAAGGATCACTCAGAAGACAGTGGACATTAAAAGGGGTGAGGGCGATTAGCAGACCGTGAGGCCAAGAGCACGTTAAAGCAGAGAGCAAGAGCCAAGATCTAGTGGACTGAGGAGAAGGACAAGACAGATCTCCACACAGCTCCAACCCCCTCGGTCATGCTGCCAGCACGGAATTACACCTGGATATTACCTGTTCCCAAGCAGGTTAAATCATAGCAGTTACAGTCAGAGGGAGGCCGGTGTCAAAACTAATTAAATAGCTAGCCAATAGAGTTAGAAGATCGTAGGTAGCTAATTAAATAGCTAGCCGATACAGTTAGAAGATCGTAGGTAGCTAATTAAATAGCTAGCCAATAGAGTTAGAAGATCGTAGCTAGCTAACTGGTTGGTG
>JAODKL010000044.1:2633684-2659442 GCA_026780765.1 Petrocephalus schoutedeni
AGTTAGAAGATCGTAGGTAGCTAATTAAATAGCTAGCCAATAGAGTTAGAAGATCGTAGCTAGCTAACTGGTTGGTGGAACACGCTAATATTTAATGTTGTGACTGTTTGTGGCCAACACAGGACCCAAACCTGGGGGGGGGGGGTATGTAAATGCATGGCGGTAAACACAGCCACAGCTTACAGCTTCTTCTAAACTCCACACGCGAAGAAAAACATTAAGCATAATTTGTTCAACCCCTGGAACTGATTCACAGAACAGGAGAAACTTCCCGCCTTTATTGGTACTATGGTTTGCCCACCATGTCTCCATGGTTCAGTTCCTGCTCCATGCGGATCAAGCAGGAACACGTTGCAGCCCCGACACGGCTTTGCGGCAGTCTCGCTATCAACATCAAGTCACCAAGAAACACGGGTTTTATGTCTTACCATTAGGGCAGCTCTAATCTGTATTAAAATGGACATAGTGAGCAGGGACCAGGTTGTGAGTTTTCAGACGGTGACGGGAGCCTTGGAGGCTAACTGAGCTAGCGCTCTGGCGTCTGACGGCGTGACGGGGACATCTGTTCCCGCCCGCCGCGGAGCCCATAACGGCGGGAGAGTCCGGCTGGAGTCCGTCCTTCAGTTTGCGGCAAAAGGTCGGCTCCAGGACCATACCCGCTGTCCGAGCAGCCAGGAGAGGCATCATCTGGGGCCACCATTTCACATACGACAGTGACGTCATCCCATAATATCACAGCTCATATCGGCAGGTATCTCCAGTTCGGCCATAAAACCCGACGGGAAGGTCCCCCGCTCATTTCCTCAGCGCCAGCGTCCTGCAAAATCTCTGGGAAAGATAAGCGACAGCATCGCCCATCAAAGCCACGCCGGCACATGGTGTCCTGCCGGCCGGCCAAATGGCGTCCGTATACAGATCCCCTCAGTGCCTTTAATCCTGAAAGGAGTCAATATGAGAAACCGTGACGAACTGCTGGTCACACTCCCGAGATGAAGCGGAGCCTGCTAACCAATTTGGGGCAGAAAATAATAGTGATTACACAAAGACATGGTGTGTTGCATTTCCGTGGAGGTTCTGGAAAGGGTTCAATACTTCCAAAGGTACCTGTAATTATTTTAACACTCTAATTTAATTTGAAAAGCAAAGCGTGGCTACCACTAATTAACTTGGAAATTCCCAAATCAAACGGGTGGAGGTGTCCTACTGACGGGTGATCGAGAGGTACGAGATTTATTATTCTTTTATTATTCTCATTTTATTCTTCTTATTTATTATGTCACTTGTTTATTATTCACTGCCTCTCTGGTGGCTCGATTTTCTTTTCCATTATGATCCTTAATCAGCGCTGGCGCTGTCACTAACCTACTACCCGCCCATCATCCATTGCCTTCCATCTCAGGGACGACTCAAACCGTGCAAATTAAAGTTGCAGTCAGTCCATCGTGACCACTGGCAGCCTCTAAGAACTATGCCAATGCAAACAAAAGCTATCAGACGGTGAGAGAACGGGGCAAACTGGGGCCGAATTGAGGCTAAAAATCACTATTTGGGATCTTTAATTATCCCATCAAGAAAATCTTATTAGCGGGGCCAGGCTGGACAGTTTTTCCAGAGCACGGGGACACCTTGATTAAAGGTGGCAGACCGAATGCTTCTTCCAAATCTCCACGTTAGCTTGGGCATCCGCTGGGCCCCGTCCACTCCCGCTTCCGTTCAGGACAGACAGGCCTGGCGAACAGTTTCGCTGAAGCAGATGGCCAATTTGCATAGGAATGTAAATAGTGATTAAACGACTCCATTGTTGCAATGAAATAAGCAGCTAGCTATGCAAATAATGGTTTAATTTTCCCAAACAGTAATCTTTCTTGAGTGGGTGCGTGGAATTACTCCGCAGCTGAAAACAGGCCAATAAATAAAAGTATCCCTATATAGCAACGTTTAGTGTGCGGACTGATGGACTTAGCCTAACATTAGCTATCATGAACATTAACGACACAGTGTAAATCCGAAATTATGGGGAGGTGGGGCCTGCTAATTTGGCTTTTGCTAATATACACACACATACACCAGAGGCGTCTACGGACTTCTACGCAGGCTGCGTCTTCACAGTATCGGAAACACTGGTGGCTTGGAGAGTACACTCGTCCTTACGTGTCATTTGAATATGATTGTTTTGCCCCTGTGGGGCCCCGCCCCTATCATTTGATAAACTAAACCCTAACTAAGAGACAAAGGTGTTCCCCAGGAGGGCAGGTCAGCAGTTTTATGGCCTCCTGGTTTGTGCTCCACCAGATCACCAGTGAAAATGCAGTGGCTCTGCCAGTGAACTCAGCCGTTCCTCCTCCTCTCACTTTCAAATTTATCTGAATTTACATAGCAATTTATTTTCTTCCCGTGCTAATTGGGCTTTGGTCCACTCCAGGTTAATTATCCCCCACCCTGTGTCATCAGGAGCAGAAATCAACCGCTTCATATTGTCAGACACGATTTCTTTGCGCTTTGATAACGTGCGACTTGAAGGCTGCAGTAATCATGTATGCGACGGTCAAATAATTTACACACAATGTAAGTGCACAGACGACGGTAGTGGGGCGGAGATTAGACATGTTATGAGTCGCTACTTCATTTTTCACCCGTCAGGAAAGCATAATGTTCTTATTCTTACAAGATAACAAGTGAAAAGCAAATCCCACCCCCTATATGAATGGACTGTAATGGATGGCGCACACTTCCAATTCAATTACTGTGAACAAACCCTAAGCCATAATAGTTTTTTTCCCCACCTTTCAAGTGGGTATTGGTCCATGGTAATGCTGCGTGGCAGATTAATCACACATCGCCCACACTGGGTGGATTGCTAATTTGCCAGCGCTGTTACCCCAGCAAGGCAAAACCACGAGGTCACACGACCTCCGCTGCACATGCAGTCTTGAAGTCACTGTAAGTGTAATGTGTAGTAAAAGCATGTTGCTCAGTAAGATAAACACGAGCACATTCGTTTTTATAGCCGGGAAAAGTGGAGGAGGTCACCCACCTGACCTGGCATTTCGGAATGCAAAGAGCACATTCCATCAAGTCCATCAGTCACCCCCCGCGGCCTATAAATGGTTTGTCCCAGGGCGGAAAACCCTCTATTAACTTGAGTAAGTACCTGCTGTCTGTCATTTGTCCCCCTACTTCAAACCCCATCCTTTCTGTTGGCTTGTGCATCCCTACCATTAAATTAACGGGAGCTTTTTTATTTACAACCTCATGTCCCCAACAAACCTGTAGCTAGCTGGAAAAAAAAATTCACAAAATATATAAACAATTCCCGTAAATCATGGAAGCACCAGGTAGACCCTTGGTGACCCCACTCTGGGCCAGATCCGCATCAACGTGTGAGACCTGTCCACCAATAGCCGACCATAAAGGCAGCAGGTCCACAGATACGGGATGCAACTCTCTCACTGTGTGCCTGAGAGCTTATCACAGCCGCGAAATGACTGCTTATATGCATAAGTAATTACTAAGGAATTGCTCATTAGGTGCAATACTACGACATCAATAATCAAGGAAGATAGAAAAACATAGATATCATTTGTGTATTAAGCATATTTCCAGTTTGTGCAGTGATAACACGCAGTGAACCATCACTGCAGAAAGGAGAACAGCTCATGAATTTGTAAATTGTTTTTTTCAATACAACATACATATATATATATATATATATATAATCAATTAAGGGCAGCTCCCGTAATACATAATTCTTCACGGAAGTGGCCTAAGTCACATGACAAAACTAATCAGTGAACACACCCCAAGCCAGGCCAATTAGGGGTCAGGTCCTGCCCACTAGAAAGCAGAGCGGCCTAGTAGGGAGTCGCCTGTCTGTCACACTCCCAGGGTCATGCAGACCATAAACTGTCACTGCGTGGGCCTTAACACAGCACAGTGATATATGAAGCAAGCGTGCCCCCTCCCAGCACTGAGAGGCGAAGGGCACACCAGGCTCCAGCCGAGGGACCGCTGCGGAGTCGTGGGACTCAGCTGGGACCCTCGAACCTCTCCTCCAGCTGCCACGATGTTAACATGCGGAAACGTTCGCTGGCAGATGGGCTGTGAATCAATTACAGCTCCTCCACATAGGAGACAAATTAAAGGCGTTAAATGAATGTAAGCCCACCAGAGGAAAAACTGCAAAGTGCCTTTGAATGAAATGAACTGGGTGCAGAATTAACAAATCAACAATGCGGTACGGAGCCGAGACCTGTTACTCCTCCAAACGAGAGAGTACACATCACCTACACCAGACAGGTCTGCTGTCATGGCATTTGTAATTAAGCTTTTTCCCCTTTCCTATTTTAGCTACCAGACAAAGACGGGCGTCAGCCCTGATGGAACGTAAACGATTTAAGGACAACTCATCACTGTCAAAATACAAAAGAGATCTGTCAGAACAGACTGAAAGAAAAAACCCCAATAACCACAGGCTGCCTTTATATGGTTTTCATGTTCCCGCAGGTGACTATATTATTATTATTATTATTATTATCATCATCATCATTTGGCCATTTGCATTCTTCTGAGCCTCAATGTTTATGTTAATTAGGTAAAACATCATTAAATTAAAATGCATTTAAGATATATTGTACTGGCGATGAAACTCTGAAGTTACCTTCATTTGTCCTTTAACTCAAGCATGCTTCTTTGCATATTAAATTTACATGTTTGTTATTAATACATTGCCAGGTTAGTACAGACTTCAGCCATCTCCAGGGCTTCTAGAATTAACCTGTCCAAAGGAGACCAAAAATTCAGGTTACTAACAGATTCTGACAGGCAACGCCTGACAGCAGTCGAGGTAACATTCCCATGATGCAACACTCCAGAATCACCTCCATCTGGTAGGTCTGTTTTTCCATAAGTGTGAAAAGGCCGATTTCACAATTTTCCTAGCTGAATGAGTCTGCATTTCAGAATTCCGCAGCACAACAACCTGGACACTTGCATCAGCACCCTCAGATAGATAAAGGAGACAAGAAAATAAGCATAACTGTGTCTTCACTACAACCTTCCTGCCGTAGCAGATGACAGAATGAAATTAAAGACCACCAGGCTAGTGCCTGCATCCCACATAAATATAAGATTACAATTCGCTGGATGAATGAAGCATTTAGAGAGAGAGAGAGAGAGAGAGAGAGAGAAATCAGTCTTAAAGGAGGCAGCATGAATCTGCCCATGACAGGAAGACTCCTATGCCCAACGACAAATTGGCACTTCCGCTTGAGCAAAAGCTAACAGAGATGTCAGTGTAAATATTATTCTTTTTAATTTTACACTTTTATGTTCCTGTGAGGTTTACCATCTCTTCTGTTTTGGTATTATCACAATACCGTAATGATGGGGAAAAACAAAACAAGGCTCAACTGAGCGATGCAATTCATATCTACCGAGAAAAAGGAATTCAGGTACACCAGCTAGCAAGGGGAGTCTATGTGTCGCCTTTCATATAATAAAGCAATTAATAAGGATTAATGTTAGGCTCCAAAAGTCATCGTGGAGGCAGGAGAATGTCAAACGAGCTACAGTGGCCTTTCGTTCACTGGTGAGCTTACATCTTTGCATGTCAAGGAGGTCAAAGTGGGTTTCTGCATTTTGAAGAAATGTAGATTAATTCCCGTTAGAGGCTACATTTAGCTATTGTGTCAGACGTTTCGCTAATTCATTGGTGAAGTAGCATGATTCAGCACAACATGTATTTTTCCCTTCGGGGCTTGCCATACGCCAATATATTCGCGGGTTTTCGCGGGTTTTCCCAGTGCAGTTAGTGAACTGCGTCTTTATCGTAAGATCGTTCCCTGTTAAGTAAGACTGCGCGCGCCCGGTCCGCCACATCTTCTTTCCACAATGTACCCTGAGTAATTGTTTCGCTGGGCTGGTCGTCGCTGCGTTTGCCTAACACGTGGTAACACGAGTAATTTTACCGATACCGAGCCGCACCGTCTGCGCCGCGCGCCGCCCGCGTTTTTGTCACGTCCCGGATTCGGGGCGCGCGCGCGAGATCGGGTCCCCGGGATCCACCCTGCCGCGCGCGGATCGATGCGCGGTGGGCTCGCCGACACGCGATACGCGCGCGCTGCTGTGGGGGAGGGGTCCCCCTAAACATCCCCCATCGTCTCCTCACCGACGCCGCCGCACCGTCAGCTTACTGATGGAAGTATGTTCTCCGCTCAGCTACCGCCTTATTAAAAGTGCTTTATAATGTTTGAATCTGGATATTTTACCTCAGAAATTCAGATTAAATACCTAAATACCTTGCGACCACAGTGGTTAAGATTCTTATCATATATCATATGGATAATGTTTACAAAAACTGAATTTAATTCTAAATTATATATTTACTACCATCTGTGGGGTGTGGGGTTTTTTATAGATCACATTTGGGGACCAAAATGTCCACCAAGTGTGGTAAAACCTGAAACTTATTTACTTTTGGAGACATTTTTAGGTCCCCATTTGGATAACTTTAATTTTATAAAAGTCTACAAATGCATAATCAGTGTCATGATTGGGATTAGGGATTTTCTCATAGAAATTAATGGACGGTCCCCATTTAGATAGGTACAGGGGTCTGCATGTTTGTGTGTGTGCGCGTGCATCAGCAGTTAAATATTACTGTGCATGTAATCAGATGGAACAGAAGACTTTACATTTCCTGTGGTATTAAATTAATGTATACTAGCATTCCCAATCATGAACAACCCTGGAGGATGTGAAGGCTCAGCACAGTCTTCCACAACTGGACGGAGAGCCCCGCTCCATCCACAGCTGGCTGGCGAGCCCCGCCCCTTCCACAGCCGGATGGAGAGCACCACCCTTCCCCTGCAAAAGCAGAGAAACCGCACGGTAACGTTGCAAAACGCATATCCTTCTGCTGCCTGCGAGTGAGGGTATGGGCCATATGTCAACTGCTGCGTGCAGCTAGCCTGATAAAGGGCAACAGACGTTACCGTGCTTAAACTGGATTAGATAAATTAGATTTGGCACATACAGTGTTTGTTCACAGTGTGTGTGTGTGTGTGTGTGTTTCTTGTGAGACAGTTGACTTGTAATTCTCTGGGTATATAACCCCCTCACTTAAAAGATGCCTGCAAATTAGGTGGGTGTCTGTTCACATGAGCTTGATCAAAAAAAAAAGGATTAGATAACATTATCTGGGTTTCTGCTTATATGTAGAAGGAGCACTGATTACTTAGGCATGAGTAAAATGCCCATCTGACATAATTATTGGATAGCTCTGTCTCAGTTTCATAAATTAGTCATTGCAAGTGAACTCAGCTGATAAGGAAAGGTTTCTTTTTTTTCTAACCACAGATAATTTTTCGGGATTTGGTACCACAGTGGTTTGTTGCTCTTCCTTGTTGCCTTCTAAGTGCATTTAACATAATTGGTCATCTCAAATGCAAACAAATCCTAAGGCAGTCAAAGGGAACAAACAACGATACAGCAAAATTACATTCTAGTCCAGGTCATGTGAGACAGAGCTACTTGAGCTTAGAAAACATGAAAAATTCCTCTGGCAGCTATAGAGCCTGTGTTTGACTGAGCCGGAAGCAGCACATCAAAGATACTGCGTGACTGACCCAGGAGAAAGAATCAGGCAGCCGCTGTGCTCAGAGTAACGCCGAGGAGCTGCTTAGAACTTCACAGCCATGCTTTTGCGGATTGATGGGAAAGGGGAACCAGGCCAGAACAAAAAAGGAAGAAAAGGGCCTTTTTCAAAGCGTACATCCCCTAACATTGAAGATGACAAAATGAGGCACTTACACATGTATGTGTGTAGGAGCCCTGGATGTGAAATTGCCTAAGATCTCAGACAGAGAAACTTCCAAGGATGTCTGAATCGGGCACTTTCCAGGCCAGGTCACTGAATAGTGTGACGAGGGCCGCTGCCTTGAGATTTCATTTTCAATCAGGCACATTTTATCTCTTTCCTTTATGCACTTCCAGAGATTTAAAGAAGAAGGCCTTTTTAAGTTTCTATACCCATAATATGTCCAGCACAGGAATACCAGTCGGTTTTAATTGAAACTAGTTTGTTTTCTATGATGTTTTCCAGTTCCGTGATCTTGAGATGTTAATCTCAGCCCTGCCAGACTTCTATGTGATGTCAAACCACAGGAGGCCATTTAGGTAAAAACACTCACTTTTAACTCAAAGGTTGCTAGATGACATCATAGAAGGGCTTGTTCTAAAAGCCCGTTGATTCAACCAGGCCTCATTGACTGCTCAAGATGAGCCTTCAAGTTTCTCCTATCTTCTGTTCCCATCTGTAGCAGAACTCATCTCAGCCAAAATGTCCCCTGCCCGAGACAGGACGCCAGCCAAATTAAAGCCCACAATTCCCAAAGTCTACTGAGTGGAGAAGCTAAATGACACAATAAGATACTCATCTCAGCCTCAGATAATGTGCACGGTCTAAATGACAGTCAATGTGAGCAGATGACAGTGTTGTGACAAATTGAAATTAAGATCTTCCCTGTAAGCCTGCTGACAACAGTACACCTCAGCATTGTACGCATGTTATTACAAAATGACATTCTTATTAAATTAGCCTGACAGAAAGACGGTACTTAGAATAAACAGATTTTTCTTTGACAAATGTGTACACTTTACAACATTCACAATACGAATGCAAATCGATATGGCTATGCAATTAAAAGCACCACAAACAATATGAGAATGGCTTCTTGCTGGTTACTTGACCTTGAATTCCTTCCATGGAAATCACTGTCAGGTTGAAGATCTGCCCTTGGAATCAGCTTCAATCACACTCCCAAAACAGGGGTTTGAGGAGATTCCCTGGGGTACCACTAGGGGGCGGCCTTCATCACATGCCTAAAGACCCAGCACACACAGAGGTGGTTAAATGCCAGAGTTCCAGCACCTAAGGGCAAAACTTTTTCTCAGTAAGCTGCTTCAGTTATTTACTGCCTTCACAAGCAGCGCTGTCCATGTGCAGAATAGCCATATAAAGGCCAAGTGCTTTGCTTGGCGATAGCTGAGGTCTTATAAACAATGGGACGTAAAAGCGTCAGAACAAACCCAATAGGACTCCTTGTTATGCCCACCTTCCAGTAATTGGCCTGTCTCCCTGTGATGAGGAGGAGCTCTAATTGGATTATTATTTGTAATGAAGAATGATGCCCATCAAGGTCAAAGGCAGCTCAAAGTCCAACTGGGGCCCCTTGGGGAGCAGAAGAGAGAAGCCTGGCCTCTCTTCTGAAGAAAAATTTGAGGACATAAAACAAGCAAGGGAATCTGACATTTTTTCCCCAATGACAAACAACTCACAGGTAGACTATCATTTTCTCAGAATCACCTGGAAATCAGAAGAAATCCCAGGCCAAAATGTTCCTTGTTCCTCCAAGAGTCTTTCACCGGTGCAGGCGACCTTCTTACTGAGCATGAGCTGAAGAAGTGATTACCATTACCACAGATACAGAAACCCGCTTAGTGTCACCGTGATACGAGAGCAGCCTCCTGGGCCTGCCTTAGGTTCTCCGGTTAGCCGTGATGGACGAGATGGCTGCTGCCATAACTCCCCCTGAGAGGTGCTCCACGGCCCCCGTGAAAATGAACTCTGCACCCTCACCACTCCACAAACAGAGGCTTCATGCCAGCTTTACCGTTACTCTGCACACGCCGGACAGTTGAGGAAAAAAGAGCTACTCTTGGCCAGTGCTAGCACTCGGTAGAGGACCGGCATCAACTGGGTTCGGTTTTACATTCTTCCCAGAGTTAAAAAGAGACTATGTTTATTTTGGCACAATTGTACAAAAAGATGTTTCTGAAATAAAAAATATATATATAAATAAATCTTAATAAAAAACAAACCAAGCCCCTCGGTCAGGCTGACCCGTTGGCCAGAGGCTGTGCTGGCTGGAGGTAGGGAGGTGCCTGATATCTGGAAATGTGAGAGGGGTGCCATAATGACTTGAGAATGCTGGCATCCCCTGTAGTGATGCTCCTGTAATGCCTTCATAGGCTCATTTTAAGGAAAAAACAAAGTCCTTGAGAAGTATAAATATGAGAGCTGTAACCATGAAAAATGCTACTAAAAACTTCTAGTGTGGTTTAAATGAGGTTCTGGTATCTCTGGAGACCCTGAACTTCTCAAACCTGCCACCACACCCATTCCGCCCTAGAGATCCATATCCTGACAGCAGTGTGACAACGCGCACCAGTGAAATCTTATGGGATGAGAACAGTGCCATCAAGGTAAATGAAAGACAACACTGGAAATAAACCGGCTGGAAGGTGAGCAGCTTTAGATCCAGAATGTATGGACAATGTCCGATTTCAAGAATATTCGGTGCATTGCTGTTCCCTTGCTGTGCCACTGCATATTTTCTCAGTGATATGGTGCTCAGTTTATGGGACAAACATGAAATCACACATCATAGTCAAGCTGCCCCATAAACATTTTATTGAGCAGTCTTTTACTTAGAAGCATATTGGTGTTTTCAAGTCTGAACATTTTACAATAGTATTTATGAAGATGCTTCTTATTCCCCAACTGATCTAGACACAGCGATGTGACACCCAAGCAGCAGCAAGTACAAGCGGTGTGTGAAGAAAGAAGCAATTCATTTTCCGTTAGCCATGAAGCCTGCGATGGCCTTCACATGGGAGCCTATGACCAATTACTTGCTATTACAAACTGACCGGCTCGATCAATAGCCATGGCCGGTGGGGGACGGCTGCAGACTGGCTGCCTGCCCCTCCATCAGAGGCAGAGCACTCCGCTGTAGAGAGGTGAAATGAGATGTGAAATGATGAAGACCCAAAGTTATCTCTAGATGTAGCCCAGCCGCTAAAGTAGGATATTACCCTGACTCCTGACCTCCTCCTCATCTCTCGACTGGTAAACCTTCACCCCAAACCCCTATCCCAAACACTAACCAGCTGACTGGGCACGTAAGGTAAAGGTCATAAGATGCTAGAGCATTGCTATACCGAAATTTATGGTAAAGAAGTTCCATTTCCCTGGGCAAAACATTTAGTAATTCTAAACCTGGACCCAGTATTGGCTACTTGGCACCGTTTCTGTGAGGTCCCCTGTGATCCACCCAACAAACCCTTGGTGGGTTTTTAAGCAGGTGGTTGGGGACAGGGACTTAACAGATGGACCTAGACATTCACTGGAAGCTCAGTCATACATTGCTTTGAACAAAAACATCAGTTAAATAAAAAAGTTGGGCTCCCAGCTGGTCCAAGCTCAATGCTCTGTCAAAGGGGGAGACCTGGAAGAAGTGGGCCTTTTTGGGATCTCCCATGAAAACTGCTGAGTAACACTCTAGGCGTCATTATGCAAACACCTCTTCCACTGCAAAAAACTCAAATTATGCATATTGCCCCAGGCAGCTGCTAACCAGTTAATGGGCCACATGAATGCATGAATACGACGGCTGTTATGTGGTAATTACCACAATGGTTAGCGGCACTCCCATAAATACATCAGCCGATTGGTTGAGCACAGGGAAAATATTAGTGCTGCCAGACCTTTGTGACGATCGTAGCTCAGCAACCAATGAAACCTGCGTCAACACACAGAATTTAGTGCCGAGATCTTTTCGTCAACTTTGCACTTTCCCTTTGTGACTTAAGAACGGGTTATATAATCAATATATTCAATAGCTTAATAGCCAGAGCAGCACAACTGTTCACTCTTTCAATATTAATGCACACATATATTAAAAACCACATTTGACTGAAGGAAAGAAGGAACAGCGCCCCTATGAGTCTCAATAAAATGACGCAGACAGAATCTACCAGTGCGAAATGCCATGGTTCTTCCGCTGAATGTTAGCCAGCCATCAAGCTATGACCATGCCTTCATTAGCGGCCATTGAAAATGAGTGCCTGGATGACGACCTTTAAGAACTGAGCAGTGAAATACAGGAAGACGTGTTTGATTGTTGATCATTTCCGTAAACAAAGAACGAAATGTTTTGATGTCAATTTCACCCATTCGGATATCACTTCAAGATGGCTCTTGCTTAGGCCTCTGCTTACATGCTTATCTAAACACCTCATACATATGACATGAGAATAGAAACATCAGAAAAGAATGCACTGGCATCATCGATCATAAGATTTCACCGCCCATTGGGTGCCCTCATGAGATTTGGATACCCAATGGCCGTCTGACCACTCAATCCATACCATCCCCTAGCAACAAGCAGAGTACAGAGGAAGTACAGTCTAGCTACTGGCTGATAAACATGGTTTAATAATGGAGTACATTACCACCATGAAGAATCTGCACCAGTTGAGTCCATACATTCATCACAGGACATCACCAAGTTTGCTCAATCCTGCTATGAAACATTTGATGTATTAAACATAGTGCAAAGCAACTCAATTTGAAATGCAGGAGAGGTTGCATTGCTCTAGACCTCCATTTTGTTTTCATTTATAATGAAATAATAAGACATGTCAAGGGCTAGTGACTGTGCCGTGACTGAGCTCCATGATAAATGTGACATTCTCCAACAGAGTTGATCGATGGCTAACAAATGCTGCCACTGAGCTGTCGGGGTAGGGAATCTGTGAGGGAGTACTTCCCAGTGCCTCTGGCCCGAGATATGGGGTAACATGAGGGCGGGGGGAGACCAGGGCCTTTGAACACACTAGGCAAGCAATCAGCCTCAAAGAAACCTTCATAGAGCTTCTGCCCCCAAAGCAGAACGGCACATCCTATCGCATGCCTGAAAAAAAAAAATCAGAAGAGTCTAAATCTGGATTCTTATTCTTAAGGTAAGCGGGAATGAGAAATATATATTACAGACGAAGACCATTTTAGAGCCGGTTACAATTTAATATCCGTTCCAACATCAAATGGAAATCAATGGTTATGCCCGGGAGGAGAAAGTCGCACCATGATTAAAGAAAGGGACTCACCATAAAGAAAGCAGCAGGGTCCAAAACCAGGAGGGGCTCTTCATATATGGCAGAAGAACGCAAGAGCGTGAAAGGTGCTTTTTAGAAAGGCATCCAAGGAGTTGATGAATAATGTAATCCTAATGCTTCACGTAAATAAGCAAGAATACTGGAAAAAATGTACTAATGGAAGGATAGCTAGTCTACCTTTAGATGCTATATTTGTCTGCATCGTGCAAATAGAGCCTCTCTTCAAATCATCAGGTGCCGCACAAAACAAATTGCACCGATATCGACTCGTTTTCTCGACTTTAAATCTGTGCCGAAATGGTTTGTCAAAGGGCAAAAAGCAGGGGAAACATATTACCCATTACCGAAGATCTGTCATCCCCCTTAAGATCCATTACCTCTATTATCAGGAATAAACCTCAGTCCTGCTTATTTAAACAAAGGAGTCGCTCGCTGCACCACGATGGACTGGGAGTTCACCTGGTTAAATGATTGGATAAGGTCTGTAAATGACCCGCTATTATGATGTTTAATTAATCAGGAAGAATACTCTGCTCATATACCAGTAAGGCCAGACGGGATCAACTACTGAGGAAATGCATCAGGCCACATACTTCCTCAACTACAGGCTTGATAACGATACTACATGTGCGAGAAGACATTTTCTCTGTGACAAAAAAAAAAAAAAAACTTTTGAAGAGCTGGTTTATTCCCTGGGCTGTGCTGTGGGGTGGAGGAGTACGAGGAGAGGGAAGGAAACTGGAGTGAATCTCTGAGAATTTCAGAAAGAGAGACACATACGGGAGATGCCTGGGGAGCTTCCCACCGGGAGATGGCGCGGATTCAGCAGCCATAACGCCGGCGTGCTGCTGATGTATAATTAAGACCCGCTGCCTTCCAGAAGCTACGGTAAGAGACAGAGCCAGGCACACGAAAATGACAGAGAGGTCTTCAAGTGAGCATGTCTCAAAAAAAAAAAAAACCTTGCATCTGACTTTCTCAATACATTGTTTTTCAGTCCATTTCAGCTTGTATCACACACTGACTGTGACTGTGATGTAAGACTGTGGGCTGGCGGCCATTTTTAATCTCTAGCCAAAGTTATTGGCAGAGCCAAATTCAGATATTCAACTAAGCAGTTTCCTCTGGAGAAAAAACTAGATATGGAAGGTGGCAGAGTTCAATATTTAAGCCCCTTTTCGGGTGCGAGATAAGGCAATGTTAAGAAACATGAAGGATGTGTGTTTTTGATTTCATTGTCTGTTGCTACTGGGATGCTGGTCTGAGATTAGCATTCAGGTGTAAGAAGGCCAGACATAGTAATAGTTAAGGACTGCCTGTGTGGCCTAGGACAAAGAGGCATGGGTTGGATGTGAATGCTCCCCAAAAGCAAGGACTGGATGAGATAAGGTCCCCAAGACCATGCTCTAAATATTCAGGAAACGGCAGAGGCAAGGAACCCAACTATCCCCTGACACAAAGCCTGAACTCCCACAGGCTGCACGGTGAACTAGCCTAGCATGGTCAATACCAGAATGACAAAGTGACGTCTTTGTCTACCAGGCCCAGGGTCTGTACTGTTGGGTTTGGGGGTGGCAGGCTGCTCTCTGTTAACCTCCCGGGAGGGTAGTGGGTTGTTGTCTTTCCTGCTCACGTCACATGGTTCATTAGCAGGGAGCACCAGTACTGGGTGCCATCACATGATATTTTTTGTGCAAGGAAGGGATACCGTGAAGTAAAAACGAGGTTTGGAAATGTGTGAAAATGCAGAATTTCGGGGGGGTGGGATCCTCTCGGGCAGCAGAGATATCAGAGTAAAAGATGTTGAGGGAGCGGGGGCTCACTGGCGCATCGCCTGATCTCAGGCAGCAGGAGGATTTTCAGGTTGGTAGGGCGCCCCCCCAGAGGACCCCCGCCACGTCACCGATTAGCTGTTGCGATGCTGTTGGAAGGTGGGGTCCTGTTGCTCGGTGCCGTGTACCCTCACAGTGTTACTCACTTCGATTAATGATATCATCATGCCGGAACGACGGCTGCCCGAACACCGGCTGCGGTGCCGAGGTGCATCCCCAGAGAGATACCACCCCCCACCCCCATAGCCCCCGCATCCCCTCACAGCCAATCAAACTCCGGGCATCCATCCTATGATAATGCACAAAGCCTGCCAGCCAGACCCTGCCTGGCCCAGTCCCCTTCTAATGTGTGTACTGGGCACCGGCAGGGCTACACTGCAGGCCAGAGGCTCAGCACCAAGGACAGCGTCCCCACTGCCTCCAAATGTCATCTCCAGCTTGGCTCTGACCTCTCAGGGCACGGTCTCATGCTTCTCCACCACAGTCATCGGTGTCAAAGCAGCAAAATAGCCAGCTCTGTTTGATAGAAATGACTCAAAGAAATGACTTCAGCGAAATGTAATGCCAGAATTTCACAGGCCTTTTTCCTTGTTTACAATAAGCATTACCTTTAAGTACCAAAAGCCTGCATGAAATCTCATTTTGGCAAGCCGATAAAAGGAGAAAAAAAAGCCATGGCAATAACGGCACTTTAGCAAAGTCTGCCTTGGCAAGACCTTCACAATTCTCCGTCGCACTTTGCATTTTAAATTAGTTCCTTGGCTAACATGATTCATACTTTTTTTTTTTTTTTACTGGATTAATGGTTAAGTACCTTACTGGACAGTGCCAGATCAGGGCCTTGGCTGGGACCTGACCCTGCAACCTTCAGTCACAGTCGCTTATTTTTAAACCACACTACCCAAGACACCCAAAAGCGCATCTAGATTGGGATATGGATTCTCCCTTAGTTCATAGGCACAAACGTCACAAAGAAGCTTCAGCATGATGCTGCGTCTCCCTGCTGGGTACCTTTAAGCCAGGGAGGAAAGGCCGTGGTAAGCAGCGCAGATTTCAGAGCTTATCAGCAGCTACTGACGGAAACGCCATCATTGCCCTGATTTACCCAAAAAATGCATAGTCTCCTCAAAAGCCGTGACCAGACAGTGCCCCCCCCTCCTCCACACAAACCGACTCAGAAAGGGGGTGCCAAAAGAATAAAACAAAAGAGTGATTTGATCCTCCAGGGAGAGCGACCCTTCCTTCTGAACCGCATCGACATTCATTTCCAACCGGCAGTGAATTACAATGAGCTTAAACATTGGTGAAACTGCAGCTTAGTGAGCTAGGGAAACAAAACTGATCTTTGCGGGGGGCGGGGGACGAGGACGAGGCAGGGGTTTAAATACATGCATATAGATAATGGAGAGGCCGGCAAAAGAGGATTTAGAAAATGCATCTATCGGCTTGAGATAGCATTTGTCAGCGCACAAACTTAGAGCCCTGCGATTACCAGGGAGAGGAAGGCTGCAGCTATAACAAGTTACACCAGACAGTGGCAACCTGGGTGTGTCTCCACTCAGCGGCATTTATTTATTTATTTGCCCGTCATATATTCCAAACCGTCCTTGCGACATAAAAGAACATCGCGAAACAGGTTTCAAAGCAGGATTGCGCGCATGAATTAGATGCTGAAGTACGGCAGTCTTATCCAGAACAAACAATTAAGTCTGTCTATGTAAGGACTGCGCAAAAAAAACACACAACCAAACCTAACTATGTCGTCAGTGGGGCAAACCACGTTTTAAAAGTCGTACTGTAAATATTGCGATTTTCCGTGTCGTCAAAGCCATTTCAGAATAAGTCGTTCTAACAAATGCTCTCCCTCACTAAACTTGTGCTTTAGCAAAAAGCACGATTATTTTACGCCTTGCCTCATGACTAATCAAATTCCAAAACGTGCAATAAAGTGATAAAAATAAACTTGTACAATTATATTTCTTGATGCAATGACATTTTAAAATGCCTTTCTGCTAAATTATCTATGCCCACACGACTGTCAACACATTTAATTACCCATAGCAGGTGTATGCCAGTTTTCAGATTTATCCAGGGAAAATTAAGCACGGTTAATAATCACGAAAGATGGCTTACCGCTTTGCTCGCCCAGAAAAACCAGTTTGAATTTTCTTAATGGGTTCCCGAAGTCATTACCCACAGACATTTTTGGGGTTTTAATTTCTGGGACGGGGATGTTCAGTGTGGGGTTCGCTGGGATGTGTGGAGATGCGCTTCTATCGGCCGAGCGACGGGAGCGCTGCACCGCTAAGCCTGCCAGCTCCAGGTCGCCGATCTGCGCATGCGCGACCTCTCCTCCCTCGGTCTGTCCGTCTGCCGCTCTCATGGGTGACGTCATCCATACGGCTGCCTGGCTTCAGTGCGCGCTAATTAACCTCAAGATGTAATTAATGGCATATGTATCGCTCACCAAGATGTCTGCGACTTTGCTGCCAGTGAATAATTTTACACGCGATGCAGTTTGTAAGAATATGCTTCCGTTTACATTCCCTTAGGTTAATGTTATTTTTCCTTGAACTTTAAAAGTGAGAAACGTTTATTTATTTATTTTTTTAAGATGGTGCAGCTCGCCTTCGATTCTGCTTCGTCGCGTTCAGCAAGACAGAAATCTGGGCTCTGGTGTCAAGCCGTAGAAGGCGGTTTGCACGAACACTATCCAAAAATAGTCGTTTTGAAGGTAATACAAAAACGGGAATATACAGCGCCATCAGTGAGTATATCTGTACACAGCGTCCGTCTGGTTTCACAGGTGACAGTTATACCTATGCAGAAAAAAACCTCTTCATATGTACTTCAGTTTCTCTTGGTTTGCAAAGGTTTTCTGTATTTAAATACTATGCTTGATTATCGCACTGATCTGCTTCATGATAAGACTACACTAGTAAAATACCTCCAAGCGGCATCTAAGTCATACAAAAGCTGAACATTTTGCATATTTATGAATATGAAAAGCAGCAATGCTTAAAAATATTCTGAAGTCTTTCTGTGCTGCCCCCTCAGTTTTTCCACACACTGATATTCTTCAATTTCGCCTTTGCAAGAGAACTTCTCTGTCTTCCAGCAGGCAGAAGATGGCTGCTGGTTCACTTCCTTGAGGCCCTGTTCCGTTTTTTTGTGAATGGTGAAGCAACAAGGCTTCTTACACCCTCAAATTTATAAATCACACAAACAGTGTGGGAAAAATGGGGGTGACAGGGGCCCCCATAGTGACTTAGTGGGGCCCCGGAAATAAACTTGACCCCGAATGGGAGAGATGCATTGCATTAGGACGGCTGGATGCACCTCGCATTTGGACACTGATGTGAACTGTAGGGCCTAGGAATAACAACATTACTGACTCTTTGATAAATTCACTGAATTCACAGTCTGTGATCCTTCTCCAATACATGTGTAATATGCTGAGGTACAGGGCCTAGACAACACAATAGATAAAAATAGGTGTACAGAAACACAGAATGCATAAATACAGAACATGATAGCTTCCTGAAATATTATGTACACTATATATACACACACACACACATACAACTATGTAGTCTGCTAAAGACAGGGTATATTGGCATGTGATGGAGTGTACCTGGCTAGTCATATCCAAGCGTCACCTTCTAAAGTGAAAGGCACCTAGGTACTTTGCAAAGAGTAAAAGTCTTTTTAACCAGCAACACGTCTCACCATGAGGAACCCCACCAGACAAGAGAAGAGCCTTAAAATAGCCAAACGGCTCTCTGGACATTTAGTACAATTGCCTCCATACTGGAGCACCTTCAAAAAATTTAGAAACTGAGCATCTGATCAAACGTGATTCACCTTAAGCATGGTGAGGGGTTGCTCCACAAAGCACATTTGCGTTTGTTGTCCAGGACATGTGCGTCCATGTTTGGCAGGTGAAGGTATAGTATGTCATGGCCTGCACTAGCCATGGACTTAAAGCTATGCACCAGCAGGATAAAGCTACAGTCCCTTTATGGAAGAACCGGGCCAGCATCACACAGGACCTTCCGGATTCTTCTCCAAGCTGTAGTCCCTGGTATGCTGTATCTTCCAGCCCACGATGCCCAGCAAGAAGATTCCCATGGCCTTCAAAGCTACCTGGAGGCCCAGATACCTGTAAGATTACAAACAGGAATGAAATTCATCTCCCCACCGCATCCTTCACTCCGTGGTATTTGATTTTGAGGTGACCTCTTTCCCAGGACGCATCGTCACAGGAGCAGAGCAGCATTGTCCTACCTGTTTCTAAGGAGGTTGTTGTCATAGTAACCACAGGAGCCCAGCTTTGTTCCACAGGTCTGCTTCCACCATATACAGGAGGAGTCAATAACCATCCCAAATATGGCTGGAGCTGGCAACCAGGCTAGGTTCAAGAGAAAAACTTTCATTATGGGATTTCCTACTCAATGGTTTGCTTTGGCATATCTTTGTCCACTGAGGTTCAGACAGTTGTGTAATTTTATTACACAAAAAGAGAATTAAGCGCCATTCCTAAGGTTTTCTGGATGGGCTGCAGTGAGGCTTTCAGCTTACAACATTTAGGTCGCAAATCAGAAATAGTTCTGTAACCATAAAATGGACCGCTGTCTTAATAAGGACACCGGAGTGAACATTGCTCCTGACAAACATATCAAACAAAAAGGTGCCATTTCTTTGGGGGATGGGTCCACATTTACCATTTGCTCATATTCATTTCCGTGTCTTTAGCAGAGCTGAAAATAACTCATCATCACTAGGGGGAGACGTAACACAAATTTCCATTCTGTGCAGGTTTCCTCGTCTGACGCTCTCATGAGCTCCTTAGCCTATTCTGAGAAGTCAGACAGTGATTATACCATCTGCCAGTCTATTCCAGTTTTTAACTTAATGAAAACAAACAAATATTCGAAATCTGCAACAACTACTCACCAAGGACTCTCATAATCAAAAACTGGACTCCTATTGTGAAAGACTTTTCTTCTTGTGGTACGGTCCTAAAATTTAAGAAAATGCAAACTCCTTGTCACGGGGGATTGGGGCATCGTTATAGGCAAAGTAATCCATGATTTATCATGCCAATGGTTATTAAGCAGGCAGAAGCAGTAGGGAACTGCAGGTAGCAATGAGCTGGGTGGCGGTAGAGAGCCATGATCTTAGTGAATAATAAGAAGCTAGGGCAAGTGTACGGCGGAGGTGGGAGAGTGAGCGCACCGGAGCACCATCATGTAGACAGGGTTGTGGGAAAGACTGGCGACGAAGCCGGCCAGGGAGATGAGGACCATGACTGGCAGGAGGTAGTGTGGACAGCTGTTGGTACAGGACCCTGGCCGGGCACTGCCAGCATTATCTCCATCCTGGATACAGCGGCAGCCATTATAAGCCTAGGCATGGAAGAGGAGACATTTAGATTTAAACTTTTAAAGACTTTTTTACAAATCGCATTCAGACAGTATGGGTATTTTTTTTCTTCTTTTTTACACTTACATCTCCATCAAACTCGCATCTAAAATAGCGAGATAAGTCTCCCGGTGTTTGGTTTGAACAGCTAATTGAGTCCAGTTAGTACAGGTACATTTTGTTCTGAGAGAGAATCTTAAAAGTGGCAAATCAATATTAAAATCCCTTGTCAGTTATCGTGTACTAATTTCAAAACATAAATTTAAAGCAGTACGAATCTGGAGCGTGTGCATTTTGAGTCGTAAATAACTCTGCAGGTCTACCAAGAGGTATGATTTTCTGAGGTCACAAAGAATTAATGAGGCATTCATTTGCCAGTGAAGCAACCAGGCCTTGGCTGGTAAGTAAAGCAATTAGTCTTATTAGTCACTTAAACTCTTTGGCTCTGCCTGGTCGATGAGTCAACCCTTGTTTTGATTGGGAACATCAAAGTTCCCCCAGTTACAACGGGTCAGTGAAGCAACCTTCCTGACGGACCGGTAAATCTCCCCCGCCTTCAATCAGCCAGCGACGGCATGCCGCGGGGGACCTTCACCTGGACCTTGTGGGGATTCTCGGGGTCCAAGGAGTAGGAGGAGCAGCCCGCGTGGCAGGGAGAGATGTATTCTCTGTCGTCCGAGCCACACACGGGGTTGAAAGTGGTGCCCGGGCAGGAGCAGTTTGAGATGCAAAGCAGATGAGGTCTGTTTATTGGAGAAGGAAAATTCAGCTTCGCTTAGGTTCCCAAAAGCCTGGGGCATTGTCTTGGTTTCCACTGTCAGCTAAAAAAAGAACCAGCACCAAACAAAACAGGGATAACGCCCCTAAAAACTTCCGTCTGCCCTCAAGAGGGGAACAGATCCAAAAGATCTTCTAAACATTTTTTCTTTCTGGTAGCATTCTGGACGGTGTGATCAAAAGCTGTGCAGAAACATGACAATATGATTGCAGCTCCCCCTGGGAGGTTGGGGGGGGTCTTATCAGTGGGGGAGGGGGGCACTGCTTCCGGAACTAACAGCATGCTAACTGGGGGGGCTTCAAAGACCTACAGGGAAGCACCAGCTGAACCAGGGATTGCTACCTCCTGTCCTGAACTCAAGCACGGATCATGGTGGCCCAGAAGGCGCCATGTGTGGTGATTCATTCTGCAATATCATATGACGACTGTCACGTGCCACTCCTGCCCTTTGTTCTGTTACAGTACTGCTGTCCATCTGTAGTTTGACTACCCTGATATAAGTTTACTTTCATATATACTCTTCTTATTTTTTTTTGTACCGTTTACACATTATTAATTTCATATTTGCATTGATTTGGCTTTGGAAGTCAGTAACAATCTTGTTACTTTTGACAATTACAATAAAACCTTTCAATAAACAAATCTGGAGTCATCTTTATTTTCTGGAAAAGGCGCAATGCCTCCCCCCCCAGGCTACGGCTGGTAAGTCGTGATGCCTGACACACATCATGCAGACATGTGCCACATCTGTACAGGCCATCTCACTACGGTAAAAGGCGCGGACGCATCGCACGCCTCGTGTCACAGGCGGAGCTCCCACCCCGTGCGGCGCGTGGAGCCGTTACTTTTCTGAAAACGAGCATCCTGAACACGTCCTGCTGCCCTGCTTGTGTGATGCCGTCACCCTGCGTGATGCGCCAAGGTCTCGCGCGCACACACACACACACACACACACACACACAAAGAACAGACACCCCGCCCAGGCTGACTGACCCGCTGTCGCCATGCCAATCCGCCTGGTGTCCATAGCCAACGTTAACCCCAGCGACATCCTGCGTGGAGCAGCCCATGAGGAAGAGGGGCGCGCAGAGCAAGACGGAGACGAGGAGGACCGCGCCGGCGAACCGCGGTACGGCCTTCATGGAGAGGCCCATGTGCTTCATGACGATGCCCCCTAGCAACATCCCCAGGGCTGCCGCCGGCAGGTTGATGGCCCCTGCGTTAGGAGGCATGGGAGATGGGGTGTTTGGGGAGGGCAGTCCTCGGTCAGGGAGAATTAGAAGGACTGAGCCGCTCACAGCACAGAGAAAAGCCCCCTGAATCGGAAAAGCGGACGCTGGGTTTGGCCACGGCGCTGCTCACCGATGAGAAGGTTGCCGTACGCAGCGGTGGCCCCGTACTGAAACTCGAGGAACTTGCTGAGGAAGGTGGAGAGGCCGGCGATCACCGAGGAGAAGCAGCACTGCGCCAGGACCAGGAGCAGGAAGAACGGACTCAGGAGCAGACGGACGAAGAAACGGGGGAACACTGGGGACAGACGGGGACAGGGCGGGGTGAGGTGGCGGTCAGGGCCCCGGGCCGCGTCCGGTTAATGTGGCAGAACCGCCATTAAGCGCGCCGGGGTGCAGCGCGTGCCAGTGGGCAGCCACCCGCCGGTGAGAGCTTACTCCTAAGAAAGTCGCTCAGCGAGTCCTCCGACGTCTCCTGGGCCGCTTTCAAATTGTCGTCCTCGGGCCCAGCTGCCTGACAAATGATCACGCAACAAAAAAAGGGAGATTTTCAGGAACGTTCCTGCGAGAACATGTGTGGGAAACTTTTTTTCCCTTTCAAAAATATTTATTTGCTTTCCAGGTGGCGTCCTGGAGGAGGCCCCTGGCTCTTATCTGGCAGTACATTCACATTGATATGATTTTTGCAGACAGGCCCATTGTACCGTGTTAACTGCACATAAACACTGAAAACCTCCTGCGATTAGCTGGCAAGTGCAAAACTCGGCTCTGGACAATGGGCCGTTTTGTCTTCTTTACATTTTTTGCATTATTTGCTCATCAAACACCAGTATGAAAGTGAAAGTTACTTAACCCATAATGACTCCCCTCTCATGCGTCTTTCTCACTGTGATTCCTGCAGATTCTGTTATGAGGAATTACTTCATAACAGCTGCCAATATGACAGAACATTCTGTTAGGCAACACCGACGAGCTGCGTAAGAATGTTCTGGAGGTGCATGACAGCATGCGGTTGTTTTATGAGCGGATGGGGAGGGAGTTGTGTGGTTCAGGGAGTTAAGCCTGTGATTGGAAAGTCATTGGTTCAGATTACTGGGCTGGCATACGGATGCCACCACTGGACCCCCAAACAGGGCCGTTAACCCTCAGCTCAAGGGGGGCTGCATGCTTGCTGATGCTGTGCTGAGACCCCCAAGCTCTCCTCTGTGTAAGCGTCTTTGTGTCTCATGGAGAGAAATATGGTGAAAAATCACTATTACATTGTAGCTATCTTCCAGGAGCATCCTTCTGAAAGCCTGAGCAGGTACCCTACTCAAAGGTCAAAGGTCGTTCACTTACATTAGTCTCCCTCTGCATGTCCCTGGGGAAGAAGAAGTAAGGGATGGAGGTGAGGAAGAGGCATCCGGAGGAAATGAGGAGGCCCATCCACCAGGCACCCACCCAGCGGGGGTCAGCGGGGGTCAGATCCCTGGCTGCGGGGGACAAAGTCCATGTAAGAACCTGGCCGGGGGGGCAACCTTTGCTGCGGCCATTCAGCTGATACGTGTTCAAATTTGTTTAAATAAGGTAGCTATGGATAAGTCTGGCTGTGGGTCCAAATCCCATGCCTGGCAGAAGTGTCACATGTCCATTGGGTCCTTAGCCCCCTGAAAAATGCTCCGGGGTACCGGTCGAATGGCTGACACTGTGCTTGGGCAGCAAGCTCTCATCTTACCTCTGTGTGTGTGTATATCTTAGCAGAGAGCATGATGGGATATGTGAAAGCGAACACATTCCAACGTACTCATGCATGTACGAATGGTAAATAAAGTTTTGTTTCAGTCACTTGATTGTACATCTCTCCCTGTGAAACCAATCACACGCCCTCTGCAAAGATTCAAAGTGCACTGCATAGTATTTTAACAGAGACAGTCAGCCTAACACACAGACTGCTGCCCTTTGCTAACACGGGGAACAACCCCTCCATTCGCGCCCTTGAAAGGTAAGATAAACATGTCTGCTTGATAGATGTATCCCCCAAGAGGCCTCCTGGCTGAATTATGGCACCTGGTCCCGTTCTGTCTATGTCCACGTAGATCCGCAGCACCACGGAGCCCAGGAGGTATCCGAAGGAGGGTCCGAACATGGACACCGCAAAGAGGGTGGCTGGGAAGGACACGGGAACGTCAGGCGGGGCTGGCCACACGCACGGCCCGAGTAGGCGGGGCATGAGGGCGGAGGCTCCTTACCGATGTAAAGGGCGGAGTTCCCTGGCTCAGCAAAGTCATCCACGTAGGAGATGCCAAAGGGCTGGATGGGTACAGAGCCGACGCCAAAGAGCAGCTGGGCACTGGCCATCAGGAGCCACAGGTTCCCGCTGTCGGACAGGCGCCGAGTCCCATCCTTCTCGCACCGCTCCAGGTCGGTGGCATTCCGACTGGGGTCACACATGTCCAGCTTGCCTACTGCACGCAGGGGGGAAACACGGCGGCCTTGAGCCCTGAGAGCACGTTCGGGTGCTACGGCCATCGAAGAACGACAGACACTGGATACTGATATCACAAACGGCACTCTGACGACCCACAAGATGAAGAGAAACCGTAGCTGATGTCCGACGCTTATACTGGCTGCACACAGTGCGGGAGTGTGCACGTGTCTCGGCAAACAGAGAGGCCAGTCTTTTGGTCCCACAGAGTATCCATCGGCCCTCTAAATGTCCAAGGCGTTCCAACTGCTCATAATAAATGGAGACATAGAATGAAAACAAAACACCCCGCTTCTGAGACTACTATAATCCCCTTGGCTCCCTTCAGCCCAGAAGAGCTCAATGTTTCCATCTGATTTATGGAAGGGGGGGGGGGGGCTAAAAAAAAACCAAACACTGGCTGCATAAAGCACTCGCCGAGCCAGGAGCCGAGATCATGCAACCTGCTGGTGTAAAAGGGGCCGAGCGAGCGAGACCCTGGCTCCTTCCATCCTTGTTCTTGCACAGCTACGCATCAGCAGAGCCTTCACTTGGTGTGGATGACCGTCAAGTTATCAGTCTAGTAATTTGTCAATTTATTTCAATAAATATCTATAAGGGGACACTGAACAACAGTATTTTGCAGCCGTCTTTGTCAGGTAATATGCAGGAAGGCTAACCAGGCATTTTTACTATCAAATTAACCCAATGGGCTGCGATCCATCATGGATAACATCACCAAACTGCTACAACTAGCAGTGCAAGGCTAATGCCATATGGCATCATGCATATGTTCTACTCCAGTCCAAAGGTAAACAAATGGTACCAACTCTCCAGTTGAACTGAAACAAGTTAATAAGTAATATCAGACTATTGACATTGTGTGCAGTAAAGTTATGCGTTAGCTATAAAAGCAAAAGACAGTCCAACGGGTCAAGGCATGGCGGTGGCGTTTAGCTACAAGCAAGTGCGTAACTTTGGTTTGGACATTGGGAGGGTTGAGGTCCTCACCCATTTAGGGGGAGACATGATTATTGGGGGGGTTGTATTAGCTGGATCAGATTATTGGGGGGGGTCATGACCCCCCTAACCCCC
>JAODKL010000044.1:2686833-2700261 GCA_026780765.1 Petrocephalus schoutedeni
GCCACCCCATTCGTACTACGCCGGGCCTCAGTCACCGCCACCCCATTCGTACTACGCCGGGCCTCAGTCACCGCCACCCCATTCGTACTACGCCGGGCCTCAGTCACCGCCACACCTCAGTCACCGCCACCCCATTCGTACTATTGCAATCAGGCACAGGTTGATGTATTATTACCATCTAAATGTCTAAATGTGTGTTGTACTACTATGAACCCACTACTTCCGTTGGAATTAATGAAGTCCACCTCTCTGTCGACAGCAATGTGGGGGTTCAGTCCCTACCGCTCCCAAACCGGCTTCTTGCTTTGACGGAGAAACAATTCAAGATCCAATGTCCCATAAGGACCATCACTGTCAGCGACGCCACCTACGGGTACATATTGTTCTCACCTGATCCAGGTGCTCCCACAGGCTTGTTTACACGTCTGTCCACATGACCCCGGGTGGCGGCCATTGAGGTGTCATGTGAAAGGCAACGCAGGCCTCCATCAAACAACGGCGGTCAGCCATAGGGCGCTTAAAGTGCCTGAACCTCAGAGAGGTCCTCCATCACCCAGGGTCTCAGCAGTGACAGCCCAAGCCGACATCAAACAGGCGTTTTTAAAGCAATTGGTATCAGCCGCCGCCTGATCCATTTCATTTGCTGCGTCCACCTGACCTGCATCCGCTGTGCAGACTCTAAGGTTCCATCACATGCTGCAGGAAGCCACACAGCTTGGTCTAGCTTGAACTTTCAAAATAATTGAAACGTTTATACATTTTTTTCTGCCAGTATTAAATCGGTGATATAAATACTTTCATGTTTGATTCCAGAAGAACAATAGAGGCTCATTCCCGACAATTTCTGCGGCTGAGGGAAATGAAAGCCGGCATCTGGCACTTTCTCCTGGTACCGATACGGGTCAGGTGGCTGTGTGAACACCGCGTAAGTGTCCTGGTCCGGATAAACGGTGCAGAAACCCCACAGCAACACGTCTGCACACAGAGCAGATCTGCGACAGCCTGGGTGTTGCTTCCAGTTTCCAATGAGGAAAACTCCACCATCTTTGGCGACACGGTATTTCGGGCAATAAGGTCGCCGCAGGTTTGGGGAAATCGCCACGGCCACAGAGCGTGCGTGCGTGGGTGCCGGGCGGCAGCATCAGCGCGAGGCCCAAACGGCGTTTAGGGTTCCAAGCTTGAGTGCGATCGGCACCACCTGACGACCCGGCCCAAAGCCCAAGGCAGCTGGAGAACCTCGGGCCCAAAGCCCCCGAGCTAAGAGCAGGCTGGACGCCGAACCTGAAACCTCCATCAGCTTCTGTGAGGTTTTCACCGGGATCCCACGTAGGGCAGACCACGGAAGGCGGGAGGTCGGATTCTCACCAGGCCGGCCCCCGCAGGGCCCATTCTGAGTACGCTTGGCTGTAGCAAAGACCAAAACTGGAAATCTAGTTTCCATAGTTATAAGTGGAATTCATTGACATGCTGGGGCTTTCCAGTATAAAAATGACACAAAGCATTTATTTAGCGATTAAACTTAACTGACCCACGCAACCTGGCCTGATGATTTTATCAAATGCTGAAGACTGAAAGCGGGTGGGGAACGCCTGTAAATCTGACACTAACCACTAGGGGGCACAGTTGAGAACGATATGTTCCACAGCTACTAGCAACACTTGTGGGAGAAAGGCACACCATGTGGGGAGCTCACGGCTAGGCACAGTCGCAGACAAAGATAAACACGGCAAAAAACGAGAGAAAAGGCCCCCAGGCAAGCTGGGGTTCAGGTGGAACAGACACACCTCTCGGCTGAGGTGCCCCCCCCCCAAATGAACCATTCCGATAAAATGGCTGGTATACTTTGCATTGGATCGTGCTATGAAGCGAGGGAAAGGGGGGTTAACATGGGGGAGGAATCCTGTCAACTGCAGATGAAAAACAACTGCAGTCCTGGGCAGACCTGCTGCGGCATGATCTTACCCAGCCGATATGCTCCACTTTAGACACTCCTCCAAACAACATTTTCCTATCTGCACTTAAGCTGTTTAAAAAAAAAGTGCATATCAAGGCAAACACTGATAACGGAATTGGACGCAGCCTGTGAATCTTTCGGCTAACTCGTTAGCCTGCTAACTGGACGTCTAGGAGAATGTAGAGAGGACAGAACTTCAAACACCACCCCCCCCCATGGAGTCACCTGCGACTAGTCTGCTCTGCACCTGGGGGTTGGGGGCTTACATCTCTCCCTCTCTCTCTCTCTCGTGTGACGGGGGCCGCCCTCGCTCTCAAAAAAAAAAAAAAAAAAAAAAAACGCGGCCATGTGGCAGATTTACGTCTTCCTCTGTGTAGTACAAGGGAAAATTACACAGCTAACGGCAAATCTGACAGTGAGGAGAGCAGCGGTTTGCACTGATTTTCAGATACCTGGAACCCATCTCTGCTGGCAAGCTTCACACAGATGTGCGATTCACGACGGACCAAAAAAGAAAAAAAAAAACGAGGGATAAGAAAACGCCAGAAACCAACAGGCCTAGAAAGGAAGAGGCGTTTGGGCCGGGACAGAGGACAGCCGGGGCCAGAGTCCTCATGGCATGTCCTTTATTGGACGCCGGAAGCTCGACCCCTCACAAGGAGACGCGCGAAGTACAGAAAGTGTGGAGTGCTGACGCTAGTCATGCAACAGCTGTGAACAACAGGGCCTCGGCCCTTTTTAACTGGCGACATCTTACTTTTACTTAAGGGCCCAGTGGTGAAATCGCTCTGCCGAACCTGGGATTGAAACCAAGTGCACTACGGCGCAAATGTGCAGGAAGATAGGAGCCGGAGTCAGCAGTGCGGGCCAGGCGGGGGAGGCAGGGGTCCGCGAGACATTCAGACATCTCAGATGTTTGAGTTTTAAAGTTGTTATTGAGAAAGAAGAGCCGACAGCATTCAGCAGTTCTGCTTAAGAGATCAAGATTTACTAGCGAGAAGGAACTACAGACTTTTTACAGACATTACAGACCTCTCTGACGTGGACAGAGGTGGCCATCTTGGCCTGTCTGTGTCTGGGGTCCTGGCACAGTGACACTCTCGCCAATGGATGGGGGAGGGGCATTCTGGGGGTCATTAAAGTAGCAGCAGTACACCGACACTGCACACTCCCTCATTACACACACCAAACACACAGCAACACCCCCCAAAAAAGGCTGTATTTACAGGTTAGCCCCAGACTAAATGTGGCTCACCTCACAAACTAAACACTCAGGATGTTTGCAGAAATCCTGACAAAATAACAGACACCCGAGGAATTCTGGTCTTCAGGCTTCGTTAGAAAAATCTCATTTTTTAAGCTGGGGTGATGTACTTTGCAGAAGACAAAAGGGGCTGTTGTAGACCAAACAGGGGGCTGTTGCCAAGCCCTGCGTCACGGTGGCTGAGGTGGAACAAGGGAACAGGGCCCGGTGTGTTTGGGGCAGTGCTGATACGGGGGGTTTGTCCCCGGATAAGGTAAATACCGGAGAGCATTATTCCCCAGCGGTACCTGCTCTCCCATTCAGGGGGTTTCAAAGCCTCCTTTGAGCCAGGGGCTCCTACGTGACCACAGGCGTGCCGATAGCCTTTCAGCCCAATCTGAAACAGCTGAAACAAAAGTGTGCGTCACGGGCGATACCCCACCCCCCTCGGCCCAAGAAGCCCCCCCCCCCCCCAAGGTTAAACAAATCAGCATTTGCAAGGGGACACGTGGATGGCATTGAAAGCCTTCTTAGAAATCAATCTCTGGCACAGCCTTGAGTTGAGCTTATGGCTGGAGGGAGACAGCTGGGCAGAGCCCTGTAGCTTGCAGGCACTCCACAGAATTCCAAACTCAACTGGCACCCCCCGTCTCCGAGCTCCAGAGGTATACAAAGAGACGGATTCCAACGTCGCTCCCAGGCTCTGTAAAGAGGCACAGCACGACTCGAGCTGACAAGGCCGAGAAAACCTCGGGGTGGATGGGTGGCAGAGGGGGTTGCCATGCATTTAACGGGGCTCTCCTCCGTCTCGCAATGCGAGTAATGCTGGAAATCGGCAGGGAGAAGATGAGGGAGTGAGCCGTGAGGGGAAGCAGCAGGCCCGCCGTGAGGGGAAGCTGCAGGGCCGCCGTGAGGGGAAGCAGCAGGCCCGCCGTGAGGGGAAGCAGCAGGCCCGCCGTGAGGGGAAGCAGCAGGCCCGCCGTGCGGGGAAGCTGCAGGCCCGCCGTGAGGGGAAGCAGCGCTTTCCAGCAGAGTGAATTTCCCTGGAACAAGCCCATTTCTCTGGCATCCGCGGCACGTACTTCTGCAGCTGGATGGCGGATCCGCATGGAACGTCACCCCGAAGCATGCTGGGAAGGCCTGGACCTGCGGCCCTCTGCAGTCCTCCGATTGGCTGCTTTGGAGGAAGAGGGTGCCACATCGACATTCCCATTCCGGGTGCCACTCCAGAACACACTACTGCAAAATTTCAGGTTCACAGATGTCCAATCTGGAGGAACTAAACCCAGCCCAGCCGGCCCCAGGAGAGGTGACTGCCAATCGGACCCCTGTTGGCCAGGAAACGGGCTCCGGCTGGGCGTCAAGGCAGATTGCTTCCTGTCCTCCCGGCCAGCTTCCTCATGGGGAGGTGGGTGGGACACCAGAGGGCACTGGTGTGTAGATCATTAGCGAAAGTCTCCGGAAACATCTGGGACAGCGATGGCAGTCTCACACAAGCGCTAACCCAGACCACCAGGTCAGCAGTGACCCATCCACTTTGGTTTTCAGGCAAACATTTTCATTCAGCTTACCACTAATGTTTATAGACTTTTCACCAAATAAAAAGGACATCTAAGGTGAAAGAGCAGTGGGGCTATAAGCATGGGATATGTATTTATTTACAAATAGTCAAAATACTGTAATAGCTTAAGTCAAATTTTACAGGATGTCAATAAAAACACTTGATTACGCTATATTTCTAGAAAAAAAAAATCTTCAAAGTCTCTGCCTTTCCCAAATAACCTAAACCATCTTCAACCCTTAGTCTCGTTAATTAGTCCAAGGACGCCGATTTCACCTTCTCTTCACCCCACTGAAGGGAGACGGTCCAGCCTGGCAGAGCATCTCCCATCACCCACAATCTTGGCAGTGACCTCCAGCCCCCGCAGGACGGCAGACCTGGGCAAGCTGGCTACTGGCTCTCACCACAGCGCCCTACAGAAACTCCATTTAGGGGTTAATAAGATTCCTGGCACGTGGGCCGAGGGGGGACCGATCCGTAAAGGCTTCTCCGTTGGACTTAGCTGGGACAGACACGCAGCTGGGATTGGAAACACAGACTGGGCAGTGAACTCCTCGGTGTAAGACCTGCCCCCACAAACTGGGACCATAAAGGGAACGGCCCCAGGGTGGCCGGGGGTGGGGGGCAGTCAATGTCAAAGGGCATTTGAAGGAAGGGTCAGTTCTCTTCCACATTCTCGAACCACTTTTACAGCACTTGTGGCCATATGCTAATTTACTGGTTCCAGAGGATCTCGGGAATAGCAACTCGGGTCCCTTTTAGTGGCACTGACCCGAGGCGAACAACCACATCGAAAGTGGATTATATAAGGATACACTTCAAAACACAGCCCCGTCTCACAAAGCCCATTCTCCACAGGGTCCTGGGGGAGCTTGTTTGTATCCAAGGAAAGTCATCCTTTGCACTCTTCCCCAAAAAAAATAATAAAAGAAAAAAAAAAAAATAAGCAAGCAAGCGGTTGTTTGGGTTCCAGGCACACAATCTCAGCATCGATCTTACAGAGAGCGTGCAGCTGGCCTGAATCTGTCACCCAGGCCGATCCTCGCTTTGGAACATACCTACAGAGAATGGCAACGCGAAAACAAAAAACGGTAACTATACCAAGCTATAAACAGGGGGTAAGAAGCCTTCTTAAACCATGATTTACCCCAATAAATCTTTGTTGACAAAGGGCACCAACTTAGCTGCAGTCACCGGTACATTGTCCAACATCTCCAGCGCTTTTGAACCTAAAGTCATCCGGAAAGCCCGCGAATGGATCAGCATTCTCAGGGCCCAGGTTCTCTGCCCCCAGCTTCCACCGAGCTTGCCTTAATGGCCGCTCCTTCCCTCGTCGGCCGTGTTTCCCAACATGCCTCAGGAATCCCGCTCGCTCTGCCCCGACCGCTCCGCTTTGAAGACGGGGGCTGCCAGATTGCTGTAGCGTGTTGGGGCAGAGACTTAATGAGCGCAGTCTGGCTTTAGTAAGAAAGGAGGCCCTCAATTAATTACAGCCACAGGAGTCGTTGTGCCCCCCACAACCTTCGGCGGGGGCGGATTTCTCCCGAAACGACAGAGGGGAAACCTCGCCCTCCCCCCACATCATTCCCCCGGGGGTCTGACTGTTGTGAGAAGCGTGGAATGGGGGTGCGGGGTTGGATGAGGGTAAACAAACAAGGTCTGACACACGACTCAGAAGCCCCGCCCCCCCCCGCACTTTCTCCGCCTTGCCGCTACTCATAACAAAGTGCTGCCTACAGCGATCTGCTCTCCGACCACTATTCCAAAGTCAGCAGCGTGACTCTAATAAAATCCGTTCCGTTTACACAGGCCTAGCGAAAAGCAGGCTTAGCACTTCAGACCTCATCTTAAAAAGGGTTTTCCTTTGTCTTCCAGACGTCCCCGTCTCGTCGCCCTCGCCTCGTTCCAGGCCTTTCTGGGAGGAGATGGGTTCCACCGGCCGTCTCTGCTTCGCATCGCGAGCCATCCCAGACAGGCCGGAGGAGGGACCGTCGGCAGGCCCGCCATGTCAGACACATACTGCCAGCGTCTCATAGCAACCAGCAGATAAAGTCGAGCCCCCCGCCCCCCGGCCAGAGCCGCCACCCTAACCCCCCCACTACTGGCATTTCTAACCTCCCTTGTCTGATTCTGAAGCACACGCTTTCCGTACGACGGGGAAAAACTGGAAGGCAGATCACTAGACTCCACCGTGTCCGGATCGGACGAGAGATCAGGAAGCAAGGTGCCTTTCATAACCTCTACCGGAGTAATCTAATAATCGGCTAATTAACTCAGCCCCCTGCCATCAGATGCTTTCAGAGGGAGCCCAAGGTGCCCAAGAAGGCCAGGCTTGTAAATACGGCTGGTCTCCCTCACTGGCCACGACAGCACGTGGCAGTACCCCCCCACAGCGAGCACGCAGGCGCCCAAGGGGCCTGCACAAACTATTTACTGTCAGGCTCTGCGGAGGGCACACGCTCCCACAGGCCCCGGGGCGTCGGCAGTCCTGAGAAAAGGGCCAATCAATGCCACCTTTCCCCATCTGCCCTGTCATCTTTCCTTCCACACCTCACCGGCGATGCTACAGGCAAAAAATGACATCACCGCACTCGGGAGGAGACACAGACCCAAGAGACAAAGAGCTTCAGAAACATGGAGGCGGGAGACTCCTCCGACACCGACAGATCTGCCCAGAGGAGGCACTGACCACACGCAGACTTTTGGACAAATCAAGTAGCCCTATACCACACTGGCACCCAGTATCCAGTATATTTAATAATAATTGATACTTTATTGATTCCCCTCTTCTAACCTCGTGCGGCGCCCAGGGAGCTGGGGGTTAAGGGTCTCGTTCAAGAAGCACCAAGGGAGGCCTTGAACCAACAACCTTCCAAATCACAAGCACAGAGGCTTAACCCACTGAGCCACACTCTATCCCTGAATCCAACAGGGGTTCCAGTATCTCCACTAGTCAAACCCCACCTCTACTTCGAGTAAAGATTTTGGGACTGAGCGCTTCACAATCACCTCCTAGATATGCCAAAAGGAACTGGCTCAGACAGGCCCCAGCTGCACTAAAGAATCACTGAAATCCAGAAATCTACACCGTCATGGTGGATTCAGAGAGATGTGCTACTTACTGCTAGCTAGCACCATCCTAGTGTATGTGTAGTCATTACACTACCCACAATGCCTTGCCATAAAAATTAGCATTTAATTATTCCATTTCAGCAGCTCCTTATGACAGACTATGGTTTAGTCAGTTCATAAGCATGAAAACAAAAACAAAAAAAGGATCAATATATTACAAATGGCCTGTAAAGTGAGACTTTTTAAACTGAGACCAGCCACCATCTGCTTGTTTACTTTACGTCAAAATGACGTCAGATGCAGTGGCAGCTTCTTCCAGGAGATAAAAACAAAACGAGCCTCACATTCGCCTATCATCAGGCAGCGTCTGTTTAGGAAAAGATGGGGGGGGGTGATCAGGACCAATCGGCAGAACCGTCTGGCAGGTATCAGCTGGGACAGGCAGAAGGCAAACACTGAGACGGTGATTATGCAGCGCGCCGCGGGAGCGGAGGTCCCCGCGGACGATGGGCATCTGCGGGAGCAATTCTAGCCGGGGAGAGAGAGGAAACGGCAGAGCGCCGGCGGCAGGGACTGGCTACGTCACGGCTTCAGGTGCGCGCCAAAGGGAGCCCGCTGCCCTCGGCGACAGCCAGACACGCACCGTAAGAACGTCTGCATAAGCTAGCGTCCATCTTGGCACCACTGTCCTAAACTTAGGGGCCATCAACACAAAAAAAAGAAAAAATAGACCCCCAAACACTCGCCTTCCCTGCTACCTGGCTTCCTCTGCATTTACTTACAGTTTACCCTTCCCATAAAAACCAGAGCCTGTGATAGGCTCCGGTACCGGCCCGAGGCATTGGCCGCAGCCTGGGGAACGTGGTGCCAGTCCGGGGCATTTAACAAGCTGGCAACTACCCCTTCAGTAGTACAGGTCTCACAAGACAGTGGGGAGTCACAATTAAATGGACATAGATGCATAGGACTTTGGATTTGGACCGCGGTGGCATAGTCTGCCGTTTAACACCAGATCACCACACGGGGCCAAATGAGATCTCCGAAAGACATCTCAACAATCGGCTTCTTGTTCCCAAACTTCCACACCTGATTCCAGGGGATTTTAAGTGCCTAATCCCTACCTGGTAGAACAACTAATTTTAGGGGTCTAATTTTATACGGAACAGAGCCAAGTGACTAAGCCAAAGAACAGGAACTATATTGAAGACCTTCGAGAGCAACCATCACGTTTTGGTCATGGGGGCGGGACAGAAGGACTTTTGTTCACACAAAAATGTTCAACCACAACAGAATCTATGGCAGTTGTAGGATAATCAGATGGCAGTCGCCTGCATGTCCGTCTGCAGGGGGCGCCACATGGATCAGGTTTGTGCAAATTGTATGGAGCAGCACAATCTCCCTCTTACTCTGGGACAACCCTCGTTTAAATTGTTACACGGTTTTGTTTATAAGACAAGCAGGAACTGTTGTTAGGAACCACTGTTGATGGAATCGAGGCAACTAGAAGGCTGGGAAAAGTGTGCAAAATGAGAACATACGCATAAAGAAATGTTCTTAAGGCCTTAAGTTTCAGACAAAAGACAGGGAAAAAAATAACATTGCCTTGCTGCTTTAACATTTAGCCTATCAAGGGATTCTGTGAGTTGGAATGCAGATGTAAAGTCAGCTGGACTTTCACAGCCAGGAAGAGTAAACAATCGCCGAGACGGTTCATAACAGATGCCTCCTGGCAGACACGCGTCTCAGTTAAGCCCCTGGCTGGTGAAGACAGGATTCCAAAAGCACCCTTTCTAGCTTCATGTGAATTTATACAGACAATTCTCTGTAATTATATCCTTACAATACAACACAATACCTAAAAAAAGATCAGTTACAAAAATAAGACATTAAGAACCAATCCTTTACTTGTTATATACTTATGCGACGGAGGTCAAGACTTCACATTTAGACAACCTGACTTCTGTTAAATGGTCAATGATGGTAAAAAGACCTCCCCAGGGGCTCGAACCAACAACCTTCAGTTATCAACCAAGGTCCAAAATCATTGAACTCCTCCATAGTTTAAATATGCGTTTTTAAAAAGAAACTCAAAGTGAATAGGGGTCAGATGCAGAGCTCAAAACCCGGATAAGAAACCATCAAAAACAACAATGTGGGGCTTAAGACGGACTTCAGTGGTTAAAAAGAGGGCCGTGGGATCATACTGGGAAAACACCCTCCAGTATGTCACCCGTGAAGGGAGGCACAGATATCATGGAGCCCACTGAGACCCCGGCCCTAGGCAAGACAGCACATGCTTCACAGAGACCGATTCGGATCGGAAACCAGCCGAAGCCGGAAGTACCATGAGGCCAGAAAGCCCATCCAGAGCCATTTTAAAGCCAGAACAGCCACGACATGAGCCGCTGCACGGCGAGTGTCACTCTGCAGGGAAGCGGAGCCAGCCGGCGGAAGGCGACACTGGGTCACGACCACATCTGGGTCCGTTCCCAGAGCAGAAAGCACTTTATTGGGCTCGTAGGACATCCAGTACATGTTTGGGGGGGGGGCTTATACATTCCACCACACCACTAATGCAGAAACAATGGCTGCCCAATCTAATAAAAACACTCTCGCACCGACTGTCCTCCCAGAATGTGCCTCCAACACAAACGCGATCTCAGCAAGCACCTATACACCTCATTCCTCTTACAGAATCCTCAAGGCACTCGCCCTTGTACCTTTGAGACAAACTCTCACCTCCACAGTTAAGACTCCCAGCTGTGTAAACAGGCAACCTCATTAAAATCACAGGCATCCAGGAATGCCACCACTTGCACGCCGGACAAACAAACGCAAAGTGAAACGATGTCCTCGCCGTCGGGGGCCTCCGCTCACTGCGGACTCGTCCATCACCTGTCGCAGACGCCAGGTCCTTCCATCAGCTGTAAGCGAGGCATCTGGTTGCCACGGTGACAACTAAAGGTGCTGCTCCGTTAAGCTAAAATAAGTTTTTAAAAGAAGCTTTTGTGGGACACTTAGCAGTTATTTACATTATAACAATTTAATAAATGGTTAACATATTTACGTGACGTCATCCCTTTTCTTCACCCTTCATATGTTCCAGATACAAATCCCAGTTTCTGGCAGCTTTCCCCAAAGCTCCTTCAACAACTTCACCAGGAAAACAAGAGTGGAAAAATGTCCGGGGTAAATAAATCCGCTTTCCACCCTAGTGTCACTTTTAACACAATATTCCCAACTGTTACCCAGGGGCTGGCTGAGAGCCCCCGGCTGAAGGAGTCATTCACAGGTACTGAGCGAGACTCGGACACGTGGGCCGTCCCTCGTGGCGGCTGCTGGGAGTCTCCCAGGTCCGGAGACGATAAACCCAGCTGGCTAACGGGCCCGGTGATGTACCGCAACGGGCCGGTTCCGGACCCCCCTACAGATGACTTTCTCAGGTCCCACCTGCAACCCCAACCCAAAAACGACTACCTTGGGATTCGGGGGGCCGCGGAGGGTGTGTAAACTAACACCGGAAAAGCCGTTCCGACACGCCCTCCCGCAGAGTCCAGTCCACATTTTCGGGACGTCACCGTCTTCGCGGGGGAAACACTTGTCACAGAGGTGGCCATTGACCCCAACCAATTGCAGATTTCATCCCAAGCCTTACATTTGGGGTTCACAGCATGGCCAGAGTATGATACATGCATATATAAATACGTCGTATATGCTTCTCAAATTTAAAATGAAAAAGGAACTCAGTTATCCTTTTGGCTTCAATGCCAGTGCCCCCCGTCAGAGACAAAGTAATACAGGTTTGCCAAGTCGCTGCCCCATCAGAAGGTAGCACCCTAGGTGGCCGCCAATGTCAGCTAGTAGGTTGGCTGGCACTGGGAACAGGAGATAAGGCTCTCCGGGAGTCAAACAATACCGAAATCCTCAGCGGCAGCCGGGAAAAGGAAATGAGTGTCACCACCGTCTGAATTTCTGCGCAGGCCAGCCGCCTGCGGCCTTCACCCACCACCTCGGCCTCGGAGACGCAGCCCCGCGCCTTCTCCCTTAAATCACACGGCTCACAGGCACCCCACAGGATGCCTACCAGCGTCAGCGCGCCTCCACCCAGCCACATCCCCGCAGCGTTACGCTGAACACTTTTCCCATTTCCCCAACACTGCAGACGCTTGTCCCCAATGACATCTAGGTTTAATTGAATTCAATCACACTACGAAACACAGAGAAAGCGAGCGAGGCCTCCTGGAAGCGACATGCCATCCATCTTAGCTAGCAGCTAATCAGCGTGTGGTGGGGCAGGCCCCCGCCCGGAGAACGTGGCGGGCATATACTGTGCTAATTATTTATGGTGTGAGGGAGGATATATGTCATCGCTTCAAAGCACCACACACGCAGACAGCTTAGAGTTATCACATCTGAGCAGCATTAAAAGGGAACACGGATTACACGGGGACCCCACAGAGAGTAGTATACACCAACTAGGCAGCTACACTCAATCCCACGGCCTCACAGGCCTGAGGAAATCAATGCTATAGGCAAGTGTGATGGCCAGCTTGCAGAGCTGAGGCTGCGTTTGCTAGGACCGATTGCCTGCGCCCCCCCCCCCCCCCCCGGGCAAGATGCAGGCGAGGCCTACCCATCATGTGCTTCCCATTTCATCTCCCAATTACGTTAAGCCGAAAACTCAAATTCCACAACAACTATTTCTGCATTCTCTTCCGTTACACAGCACCAGACGCCCCCAGCTCAGGACAGCAGGTACGCTACGCCTAATGGCTACTCTGGATATTTAGATTTTATTTATTTAGCATGCTCAGAGAGTCGCTGCTCAACTGTAAAACCACCCGGCTGGTCTTGGGATTGGAACCAACAACCATCCGAGCGAGGGCACAGCACTCCAACACTGCGAGCCAAGCGCTGTCCTCACAAATATGGAAGGCTTCACCACTGTGCGTGCTGTCCTTGCACGGGGTAACCAGGGTAACCTCCTCGGCATCTTTCAGTATATGGCTTGCTGCAGGAAGCATAGATTTTAAGTTTCCTATCAGAAGTGAGTTTCTAACTCAGTAACTCTGTGCAAAGCCAAACAACGCGAACTGTGCAAAAAAAAAAAATAATAATAATATCCCATTTAAAGAACATCCGATCAATGTCACCAAAAGGGACATCCCTTTCTACCTATGGAACACTACACAAAAAAACCACCAAAAAGCAACAGGGTTCCAGCGCGGACGCCCGAACACATTCAAGCATTTGGCATCTGCAAGCCCTTGTGCTGATGCTTAAGGCGCCTGTGCATAAACAAACAAACAAACGAACATCCATCAAAGCACTTACGCGGCTTTACAAAGGTGCGAAACGAGCCGTAAACGCGTAAATATTGACCAGCTCGCATTAATACACACAGCGCGGCCAGTTCTGACTGATAAAATGGGGGCATTGGGATCCCGCACAGACCCGCGCCGGGACGGCCGATCCCGCACAGACCCGCCATGGGACGGCCGATCCCGCACAGACCCGCGCCGGGACGGCCGATCCCGCACAGACCCGCGCCGGGACGGCCGATCCCGCACAGACCCGCGCCGGGACGGCCGATCCCGC
>JAODKL010000044.1:2700648-2711850 GCA_026780765.1 Petrocephalus schoutedeni
ATAAAGCCGCAAACTCACCCAGCAGCGTCTTCACCTCCTCCTCGCCCATGTAGACGCTGACGCTCGGCCGGTCGGCGTCGTCCGTCGCCGGGGCGCCGGGGTTGGCGAGGCAGGCGGCCGCCTCCAGCAGGAGCAGGAGGGAGAGGAGGCAGCGCGCCGAGCCCGGCGGCTCCGGCCCCGGCATCGCGTCCCCCGGAGTCCTGGCGGGTATCGGCTCCCCGTCTAACTCTCGGCGGCCCGCAGTCGCAGCATAGTCCGTGGCGGCTGGCCGCCTCCTAGATCCCCTCCGGTTCTCCCCCCTGCCAGCTTGCAAACTTCGCCAGGGGCCGCGCTCTTTGGGGGGAATGGCGCTGCGCCCCCACACTTCGCTTCCCGATACTTCGCCTTTCTTACCGCCTAGGCGCTCTGGCGGTGATTTGTCTCCGAGTAACGCGCGGCGGCGGCGGCTCCCCTCGGCGTCTCTCCTTTAACCCGCAACCAAACTTGGGGGGGGGGGGGGTACGGGAACGCGCACGCAGTGTTGCGCCGGCACATTAGGCGCGCTCCCGCCGCGACTCAATTCTAAACCGAGAAGATATAGAATACAAACCTCCGAAAATGTTTTTTCTTTTAAGAAATTACTTTCACACTTTTCCCTAACACGTCCTACTTCCGTGTCCCTTTGTTTATCTTCGTGATACATTTGTGCCATTCATGTTTGCGTTTTACCGTCTACCGATAGATAAAAAAAAATATTCCGCCCCAAAGCAGTTTTTTTAAATGTAATAACAGAAATAAAACATGACCGATTGATTTATTCTGACGATTATAAGATCCGGCTACTCGCACTGAATTCGAATTTATACTTTTCATCTTTTTTTATCCAGATAAATTTTCCCATGTAGTGTATTTCATTTTTTCTTATTACTTCCCCTACGCAAAACTTGAAGGAATCCTTACTAAACCAATAAATGTGATTTATATTCTGTTCTTTAAACGTGTCCTTTTCGCAATGTTGATTTGATTAACAGTGCCACCCTGTGGTGTTTTGGAGACATTGCGCTACAGCCTGCAGTAAACGTCGCTACGGACGCAGGCTCGTACCGGGCAATAGGTTTGCCATGAGTCCCAGGAGGCGTCCTTGCTGTACCACTCCTCAGTGTCAATTTGCAGAATATTTTCCCATCATTCAGGTGCCTGATTGATGTCCATGTCTTAAAATGTCATTTATATTAATCATAAAGTATTTTTGTACATCAAAATATTTATACTTAATTTATTTCTATTATGCACTATGACCAACATTTTCCATGACATAATACTAAGAACTGTAACAGAAACGGATACACTGCTGGTATAAACAGAAGGGCCATAGACAGTTCGATTTCTTTTACCAGCCCCAGTCTACCCTCCCCAGGAAATACTACATCTAGCTCACAAAAATTAAAAGATGCACTAGTTCAGTTCCAGTCCATCACCCATACAATGCCTCTGCAAAGTTGGAAAAAGATCCCTCAAATACTTCTCGAGTTATCATCTTCATGGAATCAAGTGTTTGCCATCACTGTGTGGCACCGCTGAAACTGCTGTGATCTATCTCAAAACTCACTCAGCTGCAGTCCCTCATCCATACAACGCTTCTCGAAAGTCTGAAAAAGATGTCAAATAACTTTGAGTTATCGCCTTAGCATGAAGGCTTCTGCCACGGCAGCGGACCAGTCTCGTAACTGAGGGTCTAAATTGCACATAAAAAAATAATAATAGTAATAGATAAAAATAGGGATAGTTTTTCTTTGCTTAGCCATGGTCAAAAGCAAGTGAAGCCCTGGTAAAGAAGGAGTAAAGATATGAAATTTGTACAGAGGCTGCCCCTATGTAACTGTTTTTTTCTCTCTGCAGGATGTGTCCTGTGAGCTATAAAACCCAACAGCTGCTGTCAAGCCTAAGCACCCCCCCTCACACCCCCACCCCCACCCCCATGCATTCACTGGCTCGAAATTCTGCTCTGGCTTGGCTGGCACAACCAGTATAACATTTCCACTCAACAGACTCAGTTGTTGCTGCGGGATCAGGGCGTACTTTCATTCTCATGAACAAAGCAGAAGTACAAGACATATTTCTACTATATGAAAGATTGTTATTACGGGACTCTGCCATTTCTTGACAGGTGTTCAAAAAATGAACTTGATCACCACAATTAAAGAATCTAAAATGGAAGGAAACAGGAGGGCACTGTGCTAGAAACAGAAGCCTTCCATTCCCAGGAGAGGGGCACAGTGGTATTTCTGTGCCAGTTCTTACTGAACGCAAGTGCTGCTTCTCTCTGGAGGGTCTGGAAGGGTGGCCTGGTAAGACCAAGGCCTGCATTTTCAGAGGGGCAGCCCGGTAAGACCAAGGCCTGCATTTTCAGTGAGGCGGCCCGGTAAGACCAAGGCCTGCATTTTCAGTGAGGCGGCCCGGTAAGACCAAGGCCTGCATTTTCAGAGGGGCGGCCCGGTAAGACCAAGGCCTGCATTTTCAGAGGGGCGGCCCGGTAAGACCAAGGCCTGCATTTTCAGAGGAAGGACAGCTGGAATAGATGACGAATGACGAATGCAAAGGGAAGATTTCTCTTTGTCCCTGGGTGGTCCCTCCAGCAGGTGCAGCTGTTCTCCATGTGCTCATGCAATGGCAGAATTTGGGCCCTAGGGGGCAGCAAGAAACTGCAACCTTGGTCGTGTGCCCAAATCTTGAAGAGAAAATTAAGGTCCCATTTTTTAAATTAAGAGACAACTAACTGACATATTTTAAAATTCTAAGAGAATAAATACAAGAAAAAGGCCTTATAAGTCATATGCCATGTACAGTACTTGAATTTAAAGTTACTGTTCCATAAATCTGATGCGGTATAGTCTGATGTTAAATTCCCCCACCAGCTCCCTGGGCCTGATGCGTCTCTGAGCTGTGTTTGAAGCTAACACTGCAAGACACCAAACAGAGGTCCTTATAAAGACTGCTGACATCATTTTGGGTGGTTGCTATGGCAATAGAAGGTTAGCCCAACTGTTTCCATGGTGAAACAAGACCAGGGAGAGTCCCAGACAGAGGCATCCTGCCATGGAAACATATGATGGCCTTCCCTCTATTGGCTCTTCCTTTAAGCTTGCTGACAGTGATCCTGCTTGGATGAGCATGTCTTTGGCTCCCAAGGCCGACCCAAGTCTGAAGCACGTCAGTAATTCAGAGCATGTTCTTAATGACCATCTAAATAATTTACAAAAAACATTAAATAAAAATACATTTTTCCATTTTTCCATTTTTCCAAGCCCCACAACCCCCCCCCCCAAAAAAAAGATGCAGTAAAACATCATTTTTGCAGAATAATAGCAAAGATATATATTCAATGCTGCATTATACAATTTATTTGTGGTCATTTTTTACAATGAACTCTCCCTAGTAAGCAACATATAAAATACTAACTTCAGTAGAACTTGACGAACATATGGAAGCTATTTGTAAGTGCCGATGCAGCCTGGAGACGCACATCACCCCGCCGTAGACCTCGTGCGTTTCCACCCAGAGAAGACGGGAAATGACAGTCTGTGTGAAAAATGCAAGTACATCTATAATCAATCCATCACCTCCCCCAAGTCTATTATCAAATAATTAAACTGCCATCGGTTTCACCACTATTTTCCACGCGGGAGGCATGCAATTCGCCAGGGCCTGCTTTTGGTGTCCGTCTCTCCTTCTCCTTGTTCTTGTGTCAAGTGAGCAAATTCCCTTCTGGCCCCAAAACAATCCATATATACAAGTAGCACATACGTTTACTAAATACACAGCTATTGTTACAGTCTTATGTGTTGTTGTTCGGCCTGCGTTTTGACTTCAGTCATGCACATATTCAGTTCACATATGAGCCCAAGGCTGCAGATGACCAGACAACAGCCAAATCTTAAAACAGTGTAACAATAATGTCATACCTACGGGCTCAGCTATAGTATTAACCTTATTTAAACAGTTTGCCAAATGCCAAGCAAAGCTGCACACAAACTCAAACCATATTCAAACTAGGCATCCTGTCATTTCTCCTGTAACACGTTCAGACAAGGCTTGCACACGACCGGAGTGGCTAAGGTATCAGAAAATATTATCCAAAAGACGGGAAGAGACGTTGATCAACTACTGTTCAAAATCAAAGAGTTCCGCCTCCTTCTCCTTCCAGAAAGCAAAACTACGGTCAATGTACTTGCAAATCTCATCGTTGCTGAAGCAAGAAATGTCCACATGGGTGCCCATGGCGTCATCCTCGTCCGGCGTGGCCGTCTGCACAATAACCTTAGGCACCTCTCTCGGCTCTGGCAGCTCAGGCTTACTAGGCTTTGCCAATGGCTCTAACTGTCTTGGTGCATTCCCAAAAAACCTGGCCTTGATGTCTTCAAACCCGTCCCTCCACTCCCTCTTGCCAGCCTCAATATCCTGGAGGACAGCTCGGTGGAACTCGCGCACTGTCTCCCAGCTGAAGTGGCCGACGTGGTCGAAGACCTCAAAGCAGAGCAAATGCCTCATTTTCCTCTCCTCTGCCGGCAACTCCTGCTCTAGGATGTGAAAGTAACCTAGCATGAAGAGGTCAAGGGTGAGGCTATTGTAGTCTACAGGCATCCCACCCACACACGGCAGGAACTGCTCAGGGGAATAAGTGACTTTCTGCTGATTGAGGCGATGTAGCTGTCTGGAGGGAACACTGGAGATAAGGCTCCTCCAGTTGCCAATCATCTTATTGATGGTGGTCCTTTGCCTGAAGAGGTGGCTCAAGGAGCCCTTCTCCATGGTCCTCGTGGGCTGTGGCTCCTGAGATGTCTGCTCTTTTTCGATTTCCTCTGCCTCTTCTGTTGTGTCTTTACAGGCCAGGCCCAGTCTTCCGCGGCTTCTCAGGCTGATGGCATATGCTGACTTTTTCCAGTGACCCAAGAACAAGAGCACAATCCGTTCCTTCCTCAAGCTGGTGGTCTCCATTACTGCCCCCGGTCCATCTCTCTGTGTCTCCTCGCTACCTATTCCCGAATCGCTGGCACGGTCCGCGTCTTTTAGCTGGCCGACCTCCTCAGCAGACATGTCAGCCCAGTTGTTTATATTATTGTCCTGCTTTTCCGTTCGCTTGTTAAATCCATCCTCCTGGTTGACCATTTGGTGCTTAACTTGGCTTTTGTGTTTCTTCAGTGTGTGTAAATCGTTATTTATGCCTCCCCCTAGCTGACTCTCAAAGTTTGACCTTAGATTCCGTACGGAAACTCCAAACTGTTGAATCTCCTTTTCGATCTTTGCCCTCTGTCCCCTAGAGGAATTGGGCCTTTCAAGTTTTTGTGAGAAAACAGATGCCAGCTCAGTGTTGGGCATTTTGCAGACGGTGCCATCCTTCTCTTTGTCTGTGTGGTTAGTCAGGAGAAGAGTCATGCTTTTCACAATCCCCGATATGCGGTTGCACCACACAGGCAAAGGCACCTGGTCGTCCACGTCGGGCTGCCTGAAGTGCGTGTTGACTGTGATGTTCACGATGGGCGCCGGAAGAATAGCTCTCAGTTCTTCGGCCAGACGAGCCAACTCCATCTCATAGGCTTCGCACCTCTTCTGTATGGAGACATTGTCGATCTGCTTCTCCAGGTACACCAAATCATCCTCGGTCAGGAGCTCCCCGAACGGGCCGAGAATGGCATTATGGGCCTGTGAGTATCTCCAGCTATCCATCTCAGCACACTTGCTTACATTCTCCTGGCAAAAAAGAAAAGAACATTGCGTTTCAAATTTCAAGCAACAAAATCATCCAAAGTACTTTGTTAAATTGGCACCGTACACAGGATGGATTGCTTTGCGATTACAGCTATATTTAGTTGTGGCTTTCAGAGCTCCGATTGTGATGATTACCATGAGGCAGTAATTCCTGAACATGACCAAGAGCCGGGCAGCAGATACCTTCATCCTCTGGTCCTCTTCGTCCTGCAGACGAGCTTGCAGTTTTCTCACCATGACTTGTCGTTTCCATTCTGCAATGGGCTGCCCTTTCTCATCATGGGTCGGTACCAGAGAGTCAATATCGATCAGGTTGGTCTCCTCTATGGGGAGAAGCCCCAGCTTGTCCGCCTTCTGTCAGGGCAAAGGGAATGGTCATCAGGAACATGGCTACAACATCCCCCTCGCTAACCCTTTCTTATCTCAGCCAACCACTTACTGCTTGACCTTTGAAGACTGTCGTCAATCCCGCGTGTTTCAAAGACTTAATGGACAACATTTGCCTCTTCTCCTCCTCTGACGGCTTCATCACATTAAAAGACGATACGACTACAATACAAGGTGAATAACAAACAAATGAAAGGCTTTCATATTACAAAACAGCTCTCAAAACTTGACTTATACAAGTTGACTTATACCCACCTGTAGATGCCAGGTGTAGATGCCGGTTTGTTGCTGCTGATTTTTGAGAGGTTGAGGTCATAGGTGAAGTTGGTGACGAAGGTAACGACCCAGGCTGGGGGCGCATTTACATTTATTTATTCAGCAGTTTTTTGAAGTGACACATAAATGAGGAGAGCTTGGCTTCTAAGCATCATAGAGGTCATTAGGTCAAGGCTATCCATGTCCTCCATCTTAGACTAACCCTGATGCCCGCCCTGACTTTGCAGAGTTCAATGTGTCCCCGAGTCAACATGGGAGGGGCTTAGGTTTTTTTCTTTAACCAATCACAGTCTTCATTGTATAACATCACTGCATTAATTAAAAGCAGTATTCTCTGTGGCAAGTGGCAAGGTGCACAGATTTCTAAAGAACTGGTTTTATTGTGCATGCCATTTGTTAAGGGACATGTCATAGATAAACATAGACTAAACACAGGAATATGCTTAAAACAGCAACATTCCAATCACAAACATAGAGCCTTAGAGCGCTTAGCCACACACTGCTGCCAACATGATGGCTGAAAGCCCTGAGTTGAAAAAATGGACCAATGTGGTGATGTCATATCCTGCTGACTGACTGGTTAAAGAGCTGAAACGTAAGCCCCTCCCTTGTTGATCCAGGGACACATCAAACTCAACAAAATCAGGGTGTCCAGCCCTGACAATCTACAAAGGGCTTTTTAAACATGGCAGGATGGATCAGGCAGCGTGTCGATCACCTTGCCGATCTCCATGCTGCTGCAGGGGTCCTGCTCATTCAGGCAGTAGTCAGCAACGCTGGGACTCCAGGAGACCTTCGGCTTCCTTTTCTTCTCCGCCTTGGTAGGGTAGAGCTCTGGTTGACTGCCGTCCTTAGTAGGCTGCTGGAACTGAGAGCACAGCATCTTACTGTACAATCTGCAAATACGGCATCTGGGAGGTTTATAGAGGAGGTTGGAAAAGTGTCACAAGTCGCAGCATGTTACAGGGCAGTTAAACAGAGACATGTTGGTTAGGCACAGTTTAAAAGCCAAGGAAGTGTCAATAAGATAGACATGGAAAGGAACATCCTCAAAGTAAAGCACGTGAAACCCCACAACTTACAATTCAACACCTAATTCATCTGGAAGTATTCATCAATCAATTCAGGTCCCAACAGGAATGCTCAACATCACTGCAGGGCTAAACTAATTCTCAAAATGTTTGTTATCTCTTCTAAATAACTACTAACAAGGCTGAATAGAACAAAGGCTTTCTTTTACATAACTGCTAATTTCTCACAGACTTATTTGCTCGTAGATGTTTAATTTGATCCAGCAACTGTAGAACATCTGGATTCCATTATCACCCCCGCAATCACAACGCTGATTCTCAAGCTAATTAAAGTAATGAATTGGAACTCGGTGCTGTGGTTGAATGCTATAATCTCTTTAAATGGGTGGACACCCTTCCAGCAGCGAAGATCCGCCCATGTTCTTGGGTGGCGTGACCTCCATTGAGACACTAGAATTTGAGCAGAGTAGAGCAAAGCGCCTCATGGTTAGTCTGGTCAAGCCAACTCAGGAAAAATGGGCTTTGCATAAAACAACAAAATTGAGACACAGAGATCTCCACTAACCTAAATCTGGGATCCCATTGAGTGTACGAGAATAGAGCGGAAGCTTGGCATGTTGTCACCTGATAGCACAGGTCAGGTGGCACTAGCCTAAGGATACGGATATTCACGTAATTCCCATTCAGGTCCTACAGAGGAACCCAAAGCGGTTTCCTCCTTAGGGGTGAATACGATCGTCTGCAAGGTCGAGGAGGAGGCGCGATTCTCGGGAAGCTCTAGAGAATCACGGCTGTGAAAGGGGGAGAGAAAACGAGGTGAGGAAGACGCTCCACTGCGAACAGCAGAAGGAAGCTGACTTCTCAGCCTGCTTTGTCTGAGTTTGTCACAGGATGCCTTGGTGGAAAGATCTGAATTTCAGTGCGTGCAGATTAGCTATTAATACTATAGCTAAGCCTGTAGATATAATGTCATTGTTATATTGCTTTATGATGTGGCTGTTGTCAGGTTGTATCCGGCCTTATGCCCTATAATTCCTGGGTCTAGTGATTCAGGTAATTCTCTGCAGTTTACAGCCTCTGATCTCAGCCATTGTCCTTAGACCGTCACAGACCCAGATGTAGCCCAAATGCAGCTTCCCTGTATCACACACTGCGGTAAACGGTGTCAAAGCCAGCACTCTGACCAGTGCAATGACCTCACTGGTCCCACACCAGCATCCATGACACCCAGCTCTGGTGAACTCCACACACACATTACAGGAGCAGAAGTACCAGCAGAAATCATCACGCCATCAGACCCAGAGCGAGCCGCCACACAAAACCGAAATACCCTCCTTATGATAACTTGCTCTCCAGTGCATGGGCTTGGCTAAACGTCACTATGCATTCACATGCATCTCTTAATAATGCAACACAGTGAGTTAAATTTGCTATCAGAGACAGATGGCCTTGCCTATGCTTTTTCCCCAACATTTTTTTTTCCTAAACAAATCCAAAACAAAAAATGTTTGAAGATGAACAGAAATCAACAAATCACAATGAGGGACAGGAAAGTCTGAAGCAGTCGATCCCTAGTCAAAAACCTAAACTGAATAAATGCTCCTTTCTATGCATAAATGATCCACGGCCCTTCACGTCAATTTTAAAAGTACTTAGGAGCCATTCACACCTACGGTAGGAGCCCCATTGAACTTTACCTCCCGTTTTAAAAACGCTGGCAGGAGACGAGATTCCCGGGGAAGCGGGAAAGATTTACTTACAGGAGCCACAGCGGTCCAGGCTGGGAGCGCGTCAGCTGCTGGAGGCACACACTTGTGCCGGGCGGACGCAGTGGGCAGCGCACTCCCTTCTGCACCCTGTCCGCACGCCAGCCCGCCGCTGCAAGCCCGGGGATCGGCAGGCAATAAACAATAAGCTCGATTGGGGGCCTTCTCAGAAAGGCATTAATAATTGAGGGGGGGGGGGATTGGGTTGCCGGTAATGCCAGAGCAGGCCGATGGGGACGTGCGTATGTGTGTTGGGACAAGCGTGGTGGGGGTGTGGTGCTGGGGGGGGGTATCCTTGTCAGGCCACATGGAAAGGGGACATGGTATCCTGCACGCTCAGCTGCCTCCCCTGTCCCCCAGCAATGAGCGCGGCGGCTAGCTAATGTAACGCGCGACCGAGCTCCGCCCACCTGTAGTCATGGAGCACATTTTGGCACAGTGACCTGGAAACAGATCTGCGCAGTCAAGCGGCACGCTCCCAACAAAAGCACAGCTACTCCTGTAACCCGGCTAAACTGATTTATACCGCGCCGGGCCCCTGCGGCGGCTCGGCCAAGCCGGCCCTCCTGATTAAGGGCTGAAGCCCTAGCCTTCATTACCACATCCTGCCCGCAGGTTGCTGTGGTTTCAGGGCGTGTGGCTGGTGCCATTACCCCTGGGGAGAGAGGCCCTCTTCAGAGAGACACGGGCAAGAGTCACACCGTCATAAAGCAGGAAAGCCAACACTTCCACCTTAATTAACAGCCAGGGCCCACAGTCCCACCTTAAATGAGGATTTCGGGAAGGCCTTCATACTTGGAATATCGAGCAGATCATTAGCGTGTCCATCTGTGTTTCATCTGTGTCTTTTCTTATGATTTACAGTGTAAATAACGGTATGATATTTCGAGAGCAGATAAGATATGCACGCATATCTGCAATACCTCAGTGCATTTGACTTCAAGCAGAGGATGTGTATTTAAGGGCAGTTTCTGTCGCCCTCTAGTGTTTGTATGCGAGGTCAGCATAGTGTCCGGTTCCTGCGCGGTAACGAACACTGGTGCACTGTTACGGCTACAGACAGCAGCCACTTTCCAGCGGAGTAAACAATGTTGTTTTTTACATATGAATATTTAAAGCCACACAAGTCTGACATTCTCACTCTAATATTTCCGTTCTGTCTCCGTCTAGCCGGCCATCATGACGCGAGTATCACATGCCGATTGTACACGTGTTACTTTTGCGAGTAACACGTCTGCTAGCTGGCTTCCCAAATCCATATACGTGTACCATATAGTAATATAGTATGTTTAATATGTGACCGTACCGAGAATTGCGTGTTCATAATATACGCATTTTCAAATAATGCATTTCCTTACGGAAACAGTTACTTTTACGCAAATGCTAACAATGTCAGTCAGTTCTATCTGCTGTTTTGTCTAAATCGACAGCGGCTCGCCTCAGCGCAGGCATGCAATATGACATTTTCAACCAGCTTTTTACATAAACTACTCTCAGCAGATTTGGCCAGGCAGATTTTGATTTCAGTATTTTGCTTCTCACTGGACAGCCTGGCTGTTTAAAATAAAGCCTCTCACGGAGAAAAACAGAGCTGAAAAGCCTTGGAGGTGTACATGTCGAAAAACTAACCAACAGCAATATGACACTAAGCATAAGGACCCAGTTTCAAGCTGCAGGTTTCTGACGGAACTGAAACAGCCCAGTGCGTTTCCCCAAAGCATAGATGCCAACTACTTACTTAGTTGGAACCATGCAACTGAATGGGTCCAGCTGTGTAAGTTGCTAGCAGTAGCTTTTGGGAGATGCACCCCTGGTTTGCTCCAAGCCGATGTAGGGGACCTTTCTCAAAAGTTCCTGCTGGTAACACCAGCATAGTTGGGACCATGCAATTGCAAGGATCCAATTCCTCAAAAGTACACGTGTCCCTGGGTCGACTTCTTGGGCCATTTGACCATTGGTGGTGGGGGGGGGGGGGGGGGGGGGGGAAAAAACCCCTC
>JAODKL010000044.1:2729405-2740540 GCA_026780765.1 Petrocephalus schoutedeni
CGTCAAACGAGAAGGTCAGCTTGGCGAGTAGCTTAACGAGGCCGGACGTCTGCATGAAACCAACTAATCAAGAATGTGGAAGTCAAACTTTGTATACATTCAAATTAATATATGTCACTTAAATGCCCAGATTACTTGGCCATTTTTGACAAAATCCAACATTTCAGTGAGAGTTTATAGTTACAGTTTTAGAATAACTTCTGTATGTCCACAAGCTTTGCATATCTTAGAATAAATATTCCCCTCCTGAGTGTTCATAGTCAGATCTGCTTTTTAAGTCTAAATCAAGCACAGCCAGTTAGCAAACACGCAGGTCGCCACCTCTCCTGCAGAAAAAGCCAGCCAGACCTTCAGTGTGAGGAAGCCAAGCACATCATGCAACCCAGGTGACCAAAGGTTACTCCACAGCAGTGGCACATGTCATACGGCACGAACATAGCCGGGTACCCCAAGCTACTGTGACGGAAACAGTGCCGTGATACGACGTACATCCAAGGTGGTAAGCTAACGGGGGGGGGGCGGGGGCACGCGATAACGAGGACTGACGGCACCAAGGGAACCCAAAGACAAGCAGAAGGAAGTGACATCAGAGCCAAAGAGGATGGCAAGGAAATGGAGATGAAAATAATACCTAGGCATATCCAAATCAAGAACCTGTCTGTAAAGACACAAAAGGACAGTCTGTTAGCGGAATAAAAGGGGGGACATGGCACCACACTGGCAGTCTGAGCAGGGGACGAGCTCTCACGTCCCCCCGGCTAGATGTGGTGACACTGTCTTCCTGTTAGTGACCTATCGGTGTCTGCATGTGGCTAGAGTACATCAGCCGGTCATCAGTAAGGAGGGTGGTGAGGCTGCTTGGTGATGGGGGCCTCGGGAATGAGGAAGATAGGTGGACAGAATGGGGGTGCGGAGGTCGTGGACGATGCTGTCAGAGACCTGAGGAGGGGGCAGGGCTAATTCTGCTTGTGCTTAACTACTGTGTGTGTGAGGGGGGCTGGTTGGTTAACAGCAACCCTATTATAAACCTAAACATGGGAGTTTTCAACCTCTTAACACCAGGTGATAAGTATAGTTAGGGTTAGGGCTGCACAGTACCTCATGGCGATATAATCACGATATAATCACGATATAATCACGATATAATCACGATATAATCATAAAATAATCAGAAAACATGGCATATGCACAGTAATCCCCAGTGCTTTAGATAACGGGTATGAATACATTGGCCGCTTTACAATACTATACAGATGTTTACTTACCTACAATTTGGTAAGCTGATTAACAGTATGCCTAAAATATTGATAAGATGTGTATTGTGATGCCCAAAAGTTAGTAATCTGTATAAATTTGGAGTATCCTTATGTTTATTAAATTTGGTTAGGGGAGCACGCCACATACTACCGTGTGGGTAACTCATGGAAGCGATAAGCACTGTGGTCGGGGTGAAGAAAGGGACACCTCCGCAGCCACAACATCTTTTAAAAGAGGAGATTTTGTGGTTAAACATGGTAAAAAGTCGGCGGTGGTGTGGCAGTACTTTTTGCAGTGTAAAGTAAGACACGCTTATTAAACATTAGGATACGCTGAATTTATACAGGTTACTAACTTTGGATAGTAATGTGATATTGTGCAGCCCTAGAAAGCTTATAATGAATATATCACATGGCTTCTTACTGCCATAAAAATGTATCATTCATAGGGGTTCATTGACTGGGCTCTTTGCTGAATGGCCACTAGATGGCAGTTTTGTAAATGCATTCCAGCAAGACAGGGAAGACGCAGGCGAGGGACACACCTGTCCTCCTGCTTGGGACGGATGTAGCCTGCGGAGAGAATGTTGAGGGACAGGATGTTGGGGTCGATGATGGTCTCGTCAGCCTCCGGAGTGTTGCGTATGCGTCCTGTGTGAGTGGGGCGGGGGAGAGGAGTTAAGGTGTGTCTCCCAGGAGCTGACCTAACATAGATTTGCAATGTGGGGTGATTCTCCTGGACCTCACTCACCTACAACCAGTTCCCTGACCTCCTTCCATTCAATGTCTCTCCCGGACTCATGGACAATAGTCACCGTGATCCTTCTTTGGATGCCCTGCGGGGCGGCCAAGGAGCAGCATGTCATGTGTGTGTTCACAGATAGGGGGCAGCAGTGAAGCTCCCTGGAACTTCTCTATCATTAGTGGGGCCAAATAAAGCTCACATAAGGTTCCCCAGACTGACCATACCTGGTGCAGAAGGAAATGTCCATGGCAGGGCATCCCTGCCCTGTGGTCCACCATGGCAGGGATGTAGCTGGGGATACAAGACACACAATCACATGGTGCATGGTGTGTGGTGTGACAACCCGGCGCTCATACGAAACAGCAGGGCTGCCATGCAAGGGTCATGGACACCAGAGGTCACATGATCTGCACATTCTGATGATGACAGGCCAGATCACATGGTTCCCAAACACTTAATACATCTCATGGTCCCCACATACTGATAATCACATGCCAGCAGGATCACTCACTCTCCATTGGCCTCCAGCTCGCAGATCTCGAAGAAGACCATGAGGTCGTACTTGCAGTGGCAGGGCCCGGCCGTGGGGCGCGTCAGGTTGCTGAGCTTCGTAGCTGGCACTGCGGGCAAAGGGGGCATATTAGTGGCATTGTCTGGCATCTGGGGGGGCTGTCTAGAATACTCTTCTTGGAGCCAATAGGGAGCCCCCACAGGCCAGAAGACAGGGGAGGCAGTAGAGTGACTGGAAAAAAAGACCACGACAAAGAGCTGGCTTTGCCATTTATATTAGAGTAAAGCTCAGGGGTGGGGGGCGAGATGGGGGTCTCCTTTAGCTTACATTACGATTCGGCAACAGCGCCGTTTCCACCAAGTACACATCAATCACAGGCTCTCCATTACGGGGGAGGGGTTCCCACTTGGCACAAGGTCATGGGGGGGGGTACAGTAATTAAGACGAGTGCACAGCAGCTGTATGACTCACTCAGTACATGCAGCATCAGTGGGGGGGGGGGGGGGCGGGTATACGTTGATTAAATGCTGATTAACACCCCCCACACACACACAAAAGAGGAGTGTGAGAAAATTTAATAATTAAACTAAAAAAAATGAAAAAGATGCATTTCATTCAGGTGGCTGGCAGTGCTGGGGCAGGGGAGATGGACCCAAAGCCCGCGGCCTGGTTACAATCTGCCCTCCTGTGGGGCCTGTGCATTCGCCTTAACGCCGAGAGACTGCAGGTGTGGAGCCAGTGGGAAACCAAGGGGCGAGAGGCACAACAAGAGAGCAACCGAAAGCAGTAATGAAACCCCAAAGAAGCGTGTCGGGGGCTGGGGGCGTTTCAGAGTGATTCATTTCATGCTTCCAAGTGGGATTCTGGGAAGCTTCATAGTCAGAGCTAAGTTAAGGGAGTTCGGTCTCATTTCTTCAGTCAGAAAACTCAGTCCGTAATTCAGCAAACCAAAATGGAAAAGTACCATGGGGCGAATTCTGATAAACCGCAGAGAATCACCAGAATACTATTAAAATCTCTACTATACTATTACACTCGAATTCACTGCCTTAGCTGGCACTTTCGTTGGTATATTTTGTAGGTTAAGAAACCGAATTTTCATGGGTGCAACAGAGTTAATGTCGGAACCCTAATGTCGGAACACTTCGGAACCCTGCCGGCTTCAATCCGGTAGTGCAGTAAAATGGCATGACACACGCCATACTAATTTTACCATAATTAAAGGTCGGATCAGTTGGCTTACAGCACGGTACTTTTTCATACTGGTCCACACCAGGAGTATATCATCCGCAAGGTGATCTGAATCATCTGAAGAGAAAACCCAGCGTAGAGGGGAACTCCTTCTGATGTCACACACAGGCTTTACGAACCCGGCTTCTGCGCCTTAATAACCGCACACATGGTGGTGGAGGCGGGGGGCAGCGAGTTAGGCTCCTCCCCATCCAGGAGGAAGGAGGCCGCCAAGCCCGCGGCGGACGCGGCCCGGCCCGAGAGCGAGTCCATCAGACGCCCGCTGAGCACGTCCGGCACCAGGAAGCGGATCAGCTCCATGGCCTTCTCGCGGTCGGAGAGGGCGTCCGAGTCCGCTGGGTCACACCAACCGGCAGAGACTCAGCAGAGCGGCGGGACAGGAGTGCAGACGGCCGGTGAGGCTGACAGATCGCATGCCGACGGCTTCCACAGAGTGATAAACAGGGCTGCCAACTTTGGTCAGCTGGCTAGAGTGAGATTTTCAATTGCGTATGTGCACGTACATGCACGTGTACGAAACAGTTTTTATTACCTCGCAAATAGTCTGCAGGGTTTGCAAACCACCCCAACATTTGTGACGTAGTTAATTTTCAGTTTATAATGGAGTATTATAGATTTGCCATTTGCAAGATTTCTTGCATGAGCATGAGTCAGACGCGTCAGAGCTGGCGACCCGGGAAAAATAACACGCCCTTCTTAGGAAGACATTGACAATACAGATAGGAGAATGGAAAAGGGTGCGTTTGCTCTAAACACATCCCCTTCCTTTCTGCACTACTGCCACCCAGTGGCCATTCTGAACACCATCACCTACAACAGTGACTCTCAAACCTAGTGGTTGAACGTGAAAAATATGCACAATGGTTGCCAGACCCTGACTGAGGATTCGAGACCCTAGGACAGCACACAGAACAATGGCACATTCTGAGATTGAGCTACAGACCGCTAAAAATGTCTCAGAAGGAAATATTCCCTCTTTTACTCACAACAATTTCCCTAACACAGTAGGACTGGGGATGACACAATAATATTTATATTTTCAAACAAACCTTTTGTGTCAGTAATATGTTAAGCTTCTACCATTGAGGGGTCACAATATAGGTGAGAAAAAGGCCTCCACCCCCTAAGAGAAACACACCTGGTTTGGAGAGTGGCATCACTCTCGGAAACTGTCTTCTTGCCGGGCGCAGTGGGCTGCAGAGCAAAAGAGGTGGAGAAAAGTTCTGAAACCAGTTTCTTACTAGGAGAAGAAATAACATTTAAATAGGAAGTAACTGAGGTTGGCGCGAACCTTGAAGGATCTTTGCAGAGTGGAGGGAAAGGCTGCTTCTGGTAATGACCAAACACTTCGAAGACAATGGGCTGGGTCTTGATGTACTCCACAAAAGATTTGGTCACTTCCACTGCAATCTGAAGGACAGAAAGAAGCTGATCAGACCTGGGCAAGAACAGCATCATGAAACCCATATGTGGCATTTCAGACTGCAGGACATACATTCTGGACATGGTAGAACCCCAGTGGTGGCCCACGGCCAGTGTTCTTCAGAGGTTCTGTAGAGAAGGCTTCATCATGCCGGTGGATGAAGCTAAAAGCAGGCGAGACATCAGACGTTAAGCCAGAAAAATCCTACTGCACCACTTTCCTAGACTCACCACATTTATTCCTAGTTATTTTACACAGAGGTGGAAATTTCAGGTTCAGAAAGGTTCAGACCAAGATTTTGCTTCAACAAAACAGTTGAGCATAAAGAGGCACATTCACAGAGTACTCAGCTAGTTGGTTGAAACAAAATCTGGGTCTGGATTTGTACTTTTTGGACCTGAACATTCCACCTCTGATTTTACAGCTTATCAAATCAACCCAACTTTTTAAGAAGAATCCAAGCATGAATACATCAGACCAGCTTGTCGTTCATCCTGGCAGCATTGCATACTCACTTGAACTGGCAGAAGATGTCGGCATATTCAGCGGAGATGCTGGACGCTTGCAGGACTGTCACCCTGAATGTGAAGATGCTGCCAATTCTCAAGTGTTCCAAGAAACCATCTGCTGGCCCATCCTGGTTGGCCTTCATCGGACTCTCCAGTTCATCTTGGCTAGCTAAGGGGAGGGGCAGATTTGGGGCTGGTCACCTCAAGGCACCAGCAAACCGTCAATGTTGTTAAAGGATTTATTTGTAGCTTTGGACTTTACCGGCACAGGTGTTATTGTTGACCTCGTCTGCAGAAGGGCCAATTTCTGAGGCTTGTCCCTGTCCTTCTACAATGCGCAGCTCTTCCTGGGACGTCCCCGAGCGAGACATGCCCAAGGGACAAGATTCTGTCTGGAACTGTCCAATAAAGATACCTCGTCAACTGCAATACAGTGATCTGAATGCAGAATTGACCCATGGCCTCTTTGAGCAATCCACACCCTACCTTCTCAAACTGCTGGTCTTCAAAGGAGATCTTGGCAGTCCCTGACTGCCTCACCCCTGAACCATAGTCGGGGGCTTCCTCATCAGCTGGACGGGGGACACAGAAGACAAATAAGAACTTTCTACTTTCTATTTATTGCTAGGCAAATGCCGCAGATGAGCATCAATATTCCGTAAAGAGGTCAGTCTAACTTTGTGAGTCGATAGCAGCATGTCAGATCACACCATCACTATAAACACTCCATTAAACGATAACACAGGCATGAAGGTCATCTCAAGGTCCGCTCACCTGAAATGGCCTGCACTGCAACCCGCAGGAAGCCTTTAATGTCTCCCTTCTCACTCACAATGGCTACCCGGTGTACCAAGGGCACGGGGTACAGCAGGTTGCTGAGATACACAAAGGCCCTGTGGGGAGAGGTAGGGGAAGAGGTTGGGGGGTGAGAGCACACAGAGAGGTCACGGGCGAGAAGATGCTCAGCTGCACGGCACTGGACAACACAACAGCAAACGGCCAAAGCAAAGGAAAGGGGGCGGCGTTTGCTCCAGCGGTAGCCTCTACCGAAGCACGAATTAGTGCTCTTCTTAAATGAAAGCAAAAACAAAACAAAATTCAGTTTTCAAAGTGGGCAGACAAGGGGTGGGGGTGGTGTGGGGAAGCTTGGTGAGGCCAAGGAGCATGGGCACAGAGTAAACCTAACCCCCCACCCCCGCACGGCTCATCCCAAGCCTGGACTTCGCAATCCACTCATAAGCCATAGAGTCTGATGCACCTTCCAGCTGCCAAAATGAGCTCATCGAGTGTGAGATCATCGTGCCTCAGACTGCAATTTCAACAAGGTCCTTTCAGGGGAACAATGCGCGGCACAACTGCAGGGAACCACTTGGGGATTTACGTGTTTCTCGCCTGCTTCAGGACACTGTAATTGATGATGTCCTCTGCAATCTTTGGAAAATGTTAGAAAATGACAGCTACCGCAGCTAAAATTTCGTATTATGTTGGTCAGCACTCCGTTATCCGAATTTCATGAGATAAACCTGTTATGTCTCATAATCAATTACCTACCACCAAAGCCAGGATTTGTGGTGGAAGTTATTACAACAAATCATAGAACTCGAGGTCTACCTGGTCATTAAGTGACGAGTGGGGACCACATGTCACATCTAAGATACCAGGGGAATTTCAGTTTATGTTATACAAGTTTAATGATTTCCATTAGTTGACTATTAAATTGCAATGCTAGTGTTCAAAGATGTTATAAAGGCCTGATGACTCTTGTCTTGATGTCAGTTTACAGTTTGGGATCAAGATGAGAACTGAGTAAGAACTGAGACGTAAAGTCACACACACTTACACACGTTAGCAAAAATGGCACAGACCCACACACTACAAACACAAGGATAAAATACTGTACATAGGTGCCTTCAAACTTGGGCAACTGAAGTCAATTGGAAATTAAAAAAAGCGGCCTAAAAATGTAAGATACTGTGGACTGAGATTAAATCACTGCCGACGATTAATCAGGCGTGATGAATCCCGATCTCTGATGTCAGGCAGGGAGCCTGAATCAGCTGTAACTCTGACATTCTAACTGGTCCTGAAGCAAAGCCCAGAGCTCGAAAGGTTATAAACCCACTCCTCAGCTCACTGCTGGATGCATGGAGAAGCAAGCAAAACTGCGAAAGTCGACGTGACCATGGGAAGCAGGAGGCGGCCATTAAACAGGCCAGAAAAGCCTGGCTCAAAGACAAGTCAAACATCAACCAGATGAAACACCTCACTGCGCATTTTGACCGTTCTTCACATACGTGCTTTTTAACTAATTGACTCTTTTCTTTGCTTCCCAAGGTCACGGCTTTGGCAGCCCAGGACTACATTTCCCAGGAGCCACTGGGGTAGAAGGGGGGAGGGTAAAGGAGTGGCAGAAGAGGGAGGTAGCGGGAAGGAGCTTACGACAAGATTGGTGAGGTGCAAAAACGGCATGCTCAGAAGGAAATGTGAACGCAAAAAAAACACCTCGCTGTGTAATTGTCATTTGAACTTCATTTCGATTCAGAAATTAAACTAAAAGCAAATGGAAAACAAAACTAAAACGAAACAAACATACAGTACGGAAGCTCAGGCTAAGCCAACAGCGGCACCACCTAAAAATAAACGAAACTGCAAACGAAAGGGGCAACAGAAACGAATATAAGCACACCTGACGGGCCTAGGCTGACAGCTGCTGAGTTTTTATGTGCAGGTAGGTGAGAGTGGGAAGCCAATCTAACAAATATATCCATGTGGAATTTGAACAAAATAAAATTAAACGAAATTAAAATGAGTCTGTGCTGCAGCATGCCTGTGAGAGACAGCTGTGGCAGAAACCAGCTCTTTCATCTTGAGACCGCGAGTCTCCCCAAACACTGCCAGTCCACAGAGCGACTGCTTTTCCGTGGACATTCAATGAGAGTCATTGTGATAAAAATGCTAAGGCCTTCATTCTTCTTGAATGCAACGCGGGCATTTTAAGGGACAGCTATTCAGCGACGAACAAACACCATTCAGAATGGCATTCTTTAGCACAGGAATAGTAAATCTTTTACTGGTGCTAAAAATGTGGTCACATGGGCTCAAACAAAAACACAAGAAGCAGCTTTGACAAGAATGTCTGCATTGCTGCGCTAGATATGTCATTTATACCCTGAATGACTGGGTTCCAGGAAAAACAGTCCTGGTTATCACTGGTTATCACTGGTTATCATTGGATATCACCATAAGATGTTTTTCCGCAGAGATATCTTTTCTTTTTTACACTCCAGACATTTTCGACTGTCCAATTCCTGGTCAACCTGGTATTTGAAAGTAATGAAAAAGCTAGAGGCTTAACAGGCCATAAAATGATGAGATGGCACAAAACTAGCCATGTCCCTCAATATTTTTCATGGTACGAGTGCCGGCAAACTAGTCGTGAGATTATTGCTGTCAGGCTTTTTTTTTTCAGAACCCAGAGAGCTGGCCAAGTGAGATAACATTAATTCTCCAATAGGAAGGGACCTTAAGCCGGGTGCCAGGAAAGACACGTAGCTTAAGGTAAGTCAAGAAACCAAACAAAGAGGCCTGGTAGCTTGTTGTTACGACTTAGCATCACATCAGTGATTCAATTTGGATCAAACGTGTATTTCAAATTGACTGGCACTCTCGCAGACTCTCTGGTTCGTTAACGTGGCACGGGAAATGTGTGGCTGGAAAAGTTAGGAGCTCAGAGCACTTGGGACAGTAGTAGGGAGCCAGGGAGAGGCATGAACAAGATGTGAGAGCATCTTAAGAGGGCTTCAGGTAAAAAGCAGTGAAACTGAGGTCATGTATAAGTGAGTTTCTACTGTATTCTTTACTTTATAGCTGCTAATAACTTTGAACATCATCTCTTGACGAAGACGTTAAAATGACGAACAGCTCAGAGTAAAGCTACATGATAGTGGTCCTCTTACGCTATGAGATCTCATACATGATCCTCTTGGGTCAACGCCAAGATGGGTTCCCAACATGGCTGGCCGTCTCCAGGCATGGTTGAAGTTCTGGGTACGGTGTCTGATTCGTGGTAACGGCTAGAGGACGGTGTGCGCCAGGCAACCACGGAGGGGCCGTGTCTCAGCGTGAAAGAGCTAGTTTCCTCTGCCAGCATGCTCCTGAGACCTCACCAACCTTCCCACTACACTGAACAGAGGCGAGCGGTCGTAAAAGGGGTCCTGGCCTTCGCTGGAACCCCGGCAGTGCTCGCTCCCATCTGCCCCCAGCTCCGAGCACGGGTCGTCCAAAAAGATCTCATCGTCCAGGTCCTCCAACTGCCCCTCCTCCTCCTCCTCCTCCTCCTCCTCCTCCTCCTCCGCCTTTCCATCATGCCGCCCGTCAGCGAGCTCGGTAATGTCAGAGTCGGGGTCGGAGAAGGTGGGGGAGGGGGTGAGGTCGGTCATGCGCTCGCTCATGCACGTGTTGAAAATGGGGGTGCTAGTGCAGCCAGAAAGATGGGAACTAGGTTAGTACAACGAGATAAACAAAGAGAGGTTACTGCTACGGGCCAGCCGCGCCGCTCCACAGCACCAACCCGGGTAGCACCTGCCGCACCGCTCCCCGACCCTGGCTCGGGCCCCACCCCCAAACATTTTCACATCCTAAATGTAATTACCCATTTCTGGAGGGTGAAATGCACAGCAGTTTGTTGTGCCACCATTAAAACATAATTTGGCACTGGACATGTTCCGGTTTAGCCTCCAGTTGAACCAAAGCTACGTCAGCATCCGGATGCTTTATGGCCGTGCAGAGGGCGGTAAGGCCCGGTGCTCAGCTGAGCGTGCCTCTGGTGCTCCTCAAATGGGTAATTATGGGCAGAGCATAAAACCTGCTACCAAGGCCACTGTGTCTTTGGTGAACCGGGGGACAGCAGTCTGTTCGCCGATTGGTGGCTCACTCTGTAGGTTGATGCTGTGGACAGCTGTCAGTGAGGTAGCAAGAGACTGAAGGTACAGAGGATGTGCAAATCACAGAGCAGCAAACGGGCATCCAGCTGTCACTGTTGGCTGTCTCTGTTTACTCCTCTCTGTTTGCATAAGCTTTGTAGAATGAGGCTTAGATTCAGATTTGGCAACAAATTAAGATGAGGAACAGTCATTTTAATAGCGGGATTTGATTTGCTTATAGTATCGAACACAAAATGGCACCCTTGTGGATACATAGAAAGATCACCAGTCATTTATTAGCAATTTGTGTACCGTATTTTTTAATATAATCGTGTTTGCTGGATGTTTACAAACTTAGTTATTTTGTTTCACAAAAGTACCATTGTGTTGGTTTTAACCCTTTTCCCGTGATAATTTCCCTATGTGAAATTAATGATAGTCTGGGGTCAGATTGACCCCAAACACGGGATAGGGGTTAAAGGTTCGAAATGGATCCACGAAGAGGTAAGAGAGGTAAA
>JAODKL010000044.1:2761018-2773813 GCA_026780765.1 Petrocephalus schoutedeni
CTCACCCATCCTATCCTGGTTTATCCCTTACCCGTCCTACCCTGGTTTACCTCTTACCCGTCCTACCCTGGTTTACCTCTTACCCGTCCTACCCTGGTTTACCTCTTACCCGTCCTATCCTGGTTTACCCCTTACCCGTCCTATCCTGGTTTACCCCTCACCTGTCCTATCCTGGTTTACCCCTTACCCGTCCTACCCTGGTTTACCCCTCACCCATCCTATCCTGGTTTACCCCTCACCCATCCTATCCTGGTTTATCCCTTACCTGTCCTACCCTGGTTTACCCCTCACCTGTCCTACCCTGGTTTACCCCTTACCCGTCCTACCCTGGTTTACCCCTTACCCGTCCTATCCTGGTTTACCCCTTACCCGTCCTACCCTGGTTTATCCCTTACCCGTCCTATGCTGGTTTACCCCTTACCCGTCCTACCCTGGTTTACCCTTTACCTGTCCTACCCTGGTTTACCTCTTACCCTTCCCACCCCCAATGCTGTGTCCCCCGCCCTCGGAGAGCAGAGATCTGACAGCCACAAGGCCTTGGTGATGTCAGCGTCTCACGGGTGACTTGCTCCGGTCAATAGGAATTTTCTGGTCCATCAGTAGCCCCGACAGTAGAGATGAAACCTCACCCACCACACACCCCACCCCCGACTACCAACACAAAGGGAAACTGGAGCGGAGAGCGACTCAGTAGGACTGAACCAAGATAGGGCCCACATGGGGGGGGACTTGGCAGCACCATCCAGACATTATTCCCGCAAGTTTCTGACACCTGTTTCTGTCTGCTTTCAGGGGCAGGCACCGTTACCATGGTGATACAATTGTTCAAATGCATCAAAATCACAATACCTGATTACTTTCTAAAATGATGTTCTCTTAATATTTCCCAAGTGCCAAAAATAGCAACAAAGGGGAAATAATCAAGCCCAAACATCCACTGGGGGGCGACACTGAACCTTGTGTCCCAATCAGGCATTTGCATTCCTGTGGCGGTATCCCATCTGGCATGGTCAAAATAAGCCCCTTTCAAGGCTCCCTCGCCTCCTTCCCGCGGTTGGACAGAGCCAGCGGCCTGTCAGCCATTCAGACCGGCGGCCCATTCTTACCCCGTGATTCGTAACCCTTTCTGGGCCAGAACCAGCCACAAAGCCGTGTCCTGCTATCTTCCCACCGACCCACCCTGCAAGGACAATGAGGGCCTATTTTTTTTAATGCCCTCTGCCCTGCCTCCACGGCCGAGGCCACAAACATCATGACATCATCCATTCCTGAAAGGACCGCCTCCCACTGGCCTGCTGGTTCTGTAAGCGGGCGGACAATCGCCCATCCACTGAGCCAAGGCTGCTATGAGATCCCAATGCCTTTAATTCTTAAAGGGAAAGTATCGGCACGTCACAGAACTGCAAAAACAACACCTTGTTATGTTAGGCATTAATAATAACTTTAACAATTAAACAATCCGAGTAGAAAAATTGGCCCTCATATTCATCAAAAAAGGTGATATATTTTTCCAGCAAACAACCCTGAAACTAAACTGCTCCATTTGTTTGTTTTATAGCTACAAAACGTCACTTCGGAGAGGTCAGCTTCTGAATTTCAAGTGGCATGACGTGTTGCATTATTCCAAACAAACCCACGTTTGGGGGTCTAAATCTCATCTCCACTGTGAGTGTGGAATTTGCATGTTCCTCCCGTGTCAGGTGGGTAATCCTGTTTCCTCCTGTCGTCCAGTGGCAGCTAAATGGATTCTCTAAATTCCCTTTGCCATGGACTAGTGTCCCATCCAGGGTGTAGCTTGCTTGTTTTACCCCCTCCGTGGCCCCGTCCAGTGTAAGGCGCTGAAGGTGGATGGGTATTCCCCTTTCAAAGTCGAGCATTCTCACCAAGCATGGGTATTTTCTAGCACAAGCGTGATGCACACTAACATGTCAGCAATGCGTGAGGCGTCTCACAGTGAAAAAAAACGCGGCTTGATCACGGATCCAAGCGTGAGGCCGGGAATCGGTGTCACCACTCACTGCCACTTCAGGCGGAGAAAGGAAAATGGAGGGAAGGAATCATATGTCTATCTCCACAGTCATGAAGAGATGGTCTCCCTTTGAGCTGCTGAACATCTACAGGGGGTTACTGGCGCTCGAGGCCTCAGCTGCTTGGCTCCACCCTCAGGGGCTCGGAGCTCGTCCAGGGCTGGCGTCCGCCGGCACGGTGGGCAGAGCAGATCTTTGTCACTTCAGAAGACCTGGCAGCCAAGCTGGAAGCCATGGAGACCAGCACCAAGAAGGAGGGGCTGGGGGAGGGGGGGGGGCGCTGTACATCCTGTGAATAAGTTCTGAGTGGCACATGGACTCAAAGGGCCTTTTATTTGTTACTCTCCAAAGCTATGTGAAACCAGGGCAGAAAGGGTAAAGATGGCCGCTGGCACAGAATGAGCAGAAGAGGATCCTTATTATGAAATTATTCCTGATATGCGTTTGGCTTTTTCGAGTTTTCACTGGTATCCACCACCAGTTACCAAGGTATCAACCGCTCTTCAGCCATCTTCGCTAACAAGGCCCCGAGAGCGATATGGCCGCCTCCTTAGTGCTGCCTTAGAAATCTCATCTTCTCAGGTTGACTTCATACACCCAAAGCAGGTGGACTTTACCCCGAAATAACTAGGAATAGCCGTATCGAAGACACTGAGGACATGAAGCAGAAAAGACGACATAAAAAGATGGATGGAAAGATACGCGTCCAGTTCGTAACATGAGCTTAACTATGCAAAACATCTCCTGGATAAAGGCCCTTGAAGGAATCCAAGTCGCAGGAAGCCCTCTGGGGGGAGGGGGTGCCTAAACTAGGCTGAATGGTAAATATTTCAAAGGCCTCATCCATTATTGACAAAATGGCTTCGCGTGAGTGCGGCAGACTGGAAAGCAGGCGCCTACGAAGGCGTCTCTCGTGAGGACCCCCAGCAATACCTGCGCCCGCTTAGGCTGTCCTTCACGCTGCCTGAAGCAGCCGAGATGCACGTCATACGTTCTTCATTCTTCTCAGGGATCTCAGGTGCATTCCTCAGGCTGACGGCACGGTATTTTGTGTTGGTATCAGCATAATGGCGGGACGTACTTATCTGTATATTTCTGATGCCTATTAACTGCGACGTCAAAAGGACCGAATATGGAATGATGAAATGATGCCATCGTGATTCTGATCATTTCTTAGCATTAAAAAAAGCAAAAAAAAAAAAAGAAATCAACCAGTCTATCCAAGAAGGTTTGCTGAATTTTTAAAGTTGCACCACCGAACTAAACTGAAATCTCTTCATAAGGAGAGTCTGTATCCGGGCAGTAAGTGCTCTGTAATTCAATATAATGGTCATGCATCGACCAATCAGAAAGACCCCAGCTCAGCAAAGAGCAGACACATTTCCCGGCAGCCACAGGGCGTCCCAGGGCCCGGCGTGTGTGAGAGGCTGGGGTGTGGCTAACACGCAGACAAAAGCCTGAGAGCACCATCGCGGCCACCGGCACAGCTCGCAGCCTGGGCTGCCACTCGAGCAGCAGACAGCCATCGCCGTCCGCTTACGCGTCCCAAAGCGGATCCCGTTTAGAAACCCGACGAAAACGGCGCCGAGGCTGCCATCCTCCGAACGCAGCAAAGCGGGCGTCTCTGAAATGGCAAGGAGAACCGGCCAGTGCAGAGAGCGGTGCGCACTGTCCTTATGGGGACCGCACAGCGCGGGCGTCTCTGAAATGGCAAGGAGAACCGGCCAGTGCAGAGAGCGGTGCGCACTGTCCTTATGGGGACCGCACAGCGCTGATGTCAGACCACAGCGATAAAGATGCCCCAGCGTTTCCGCAGCAGAAAAAAACATCCAGATGCATGCGGTTCATCATTCACAGCAGCACAGCAGGTGGGGAGGTGTACAGCCTGAAGAGCAACCCCCCACCCTGGATTTGCTGAAGGTTACCGAGCCACATGGTCGGCAGAGTTTGCTGACAAAGTCCGGCCCGATCCTTACCGATCAGTATCTCTGCTCCTATACGCTCAATATACAAAAACCCAAGTTCCATTCGTCACATACCTTCTTTATTTCCAGGAATCATAAAAGTCGTAATAACATTTACTTTTAAGGCGTGATCCAACCTAGGACACTTGATTTCTTTAACCCAAAAAACCCTAAAGATATTTCACTAAAACTCATCATTCATCTTCATTTAAGCCACAGTCCCATTAACTCTTAATTAGCTTCACCAGTGGAAATGTCGACCCTCCCAGGGTATCGCATGTGTGACTCTCTGGCGCCTCCCGGTGGCCAGGCTGGGCCGAGGCTGGTACTCACTGGTGGTGTTCCCCGTCATCTGGATGATGCATTTGCTCTCGCGCCCGATCTCCCGCGAGTTGAAGGGGCGCACACGCACCGCCACCTTGACCGAGGCGCCTGCCATGGTGCCCCGCTTCGCAATCCAGTAGGGCTGCTGATTGGATGAGGGTTGACGGGGTCACGACCTGGAAGAGGAAATGGCAAGGCCAGGTCACGACTAGACAAAATGCAAAACAGAGCCTCCCAGTGAACCGAGGTATGAATGACTCCCCTTTTAGCTGAGATCCCTAAAACACAATCAGGTAAATGCCCAACATGGGATCCTTTCAGAATATAAGTTAACAATGGGTGTCATATGTGTGGAACTTTCCATATTAACAAAATGCGACCACACAGAATTCTGTCAGGGGGATATTGACACATTAGCAAATACTTGTTTTTTTTTATTTTTTATAGTGCATTTCCAGTGGCACAGCTTTATGTTGTATTTCATGTTAGTATTATTCTATTAGTTTTTGTAAAGAGATTAAAAACAAAATGCTATAACAATTGATGTATTTCGCCTATTATCTGTGGTGGAGAAAACCCCCCCCCCCCCCCCCATTGTTCCGCTGGCTGGCCGATGGCTGCCGGTGCCATCTGACCTGGCACGAAACCCTCAGTGGTCCCCGCGGAGTGCGGGGGGGGGGGATGTCGTGCCCAGATGCCACACATAACACTGTGAATGGGCCGGACGGCCAGCATCGACATGCTTCAGGACACAAAGGATCTCCGGAAGGCCGTGGTTCGATTAGCCACTCCCATCAGGACCACGGAAACGGCAGCGTATCAATACGCCCCGCCTCACCTAACCAATCACAGGAGCAGAGCTGCCCTAACTGCGTGTCGCCTAGTCACCTCTGCAATAAAACCACATCATGCCGCCTGATCTGCATAGACAAGCCGCCGGCCTGACCGCGGTGAGCCAAACGGCCACCGGGGGAGCCGGACCTGTCCGCCATGTTCTTTCCACGACCACATTCATTAAACATCGACTCCGCTCACTTGACACTTAAAACTCTGCTGTGATTCAGCATCCGTCACGGATCGGCAGAGGGCGCACTAACCCCTAAGGACATGTCACTCCACCCAAAACCACTAAAACCATTAAAACCAGTAAGTGCGAGGCCCGCTCGAGCTGGGGCGGCCGCTGACATTCCCTGCTTTTGCTGCCCACCTCGGGCCGAGCCACGTCCACAGGCGTGAACCAGCTACCTCAGCCACCACCACACATGACGTATGTTTCTCATATTAGACATTAATAGCAAAGTGATTTATATTAAAATGTTTGGTTTAATTATGCAGTGATGACCAGTATCATTTATTTTGCTTCCTTTTGGTCATTTCAGACATTTGGCAGGTTATTATTATTACTGTTGTTATTATTATCTGCAGAGATGAAAATGGATTCCCCTAGCGCCGTTCCGCTCTGCACATCCCTTGTCTATCTGGTAAAATGGGCGCGTCTTCCCTGCAAAACCTAAAGCGTCGCATTTTTTTTTTATGGCGGCAGACAAGTGCCTTGGTATCGGCAGCTGGGAGGCACACGGGCGGCCAGATTCTGACGCCGACATTTCGCAAGTCACTGCCGTGGTATCGGCGGCGGCGCGGGCGCGCCCGGGAACGCGCACCCTATAATAAATAATGCGCGGCACCGACGGCGGACATGCGCCTGCAGATAGCGGCTCGGGGCTCAAGCCTGGGCAGGACAGCTCAGCATTTTCTGCTCTAATGCCGAGCACCGCTAAACGCAGGTTTCACTGCAAAGGCAGCGGCTCATGCGAGCGGAAACCGGCAGGATGGCCGGCTATGTGCCATTAAGGTGCCCGGAGCCGCGCCGCCTTCACCTGCGTGTTACCTGACGCCGGGATCCATGTTTGCAACCGCGGTCAGCGCTTTGAAACGATGATAAATCCCACCTATCTGCCTCTTACGTGAATGGCTTCAAGTGCCAAAATAAAAGCATTTTCCTTCAAAAAAGTATCATTTTGTATTTATCATAATTTAAAATGTAACATTTCAGCATCACTTATTTGCCGTTGGTCGATGCTGGCAAACTGGTTTTCATTATTAACAATCTGAAGGCTGTTATCTGTGCTATCTGAAGGGTCTTTTAGCTACAATGCAGATGTTCTGTTGTTGTTCAATCAAAGCCTTCAGATAAGTATATTAGATTCCCCTTTGACATTGGCCCTGAATGACAACGCATTTCTCCAAAACCTTCTCGGATGCCATAACACTATTCCAGCCTTACAGGACCGAAAAGGAAAATCATTTCAAATAAGTGAAAGCCTTGAAATGCTTGCTTGCCACCCACCAGACGAGCTCTAAGACGTCAACAGCCTCACCCATACCCCCACCCACCGTGAAACAACCATCTTTCATCTCTGGCAGCAGATTTTCACAAAGCCCAGTCATTACAAAGAGCATTTTCCAGGGGACTCGCATCTTACCTTGCCGGTGTCACCTTTCTGTTGACGGTCGCTGAGCTTGGCTCCTCCCAGTGGCTCCCGGCTCTGCTGCTCTCTCCGTTCAGCCTCCCCTGTTCCTCACGCCCGAGCGGCAGGGGGACCGGCTGACGAGTCGCCGGGAGCGGGGTGCGGCCGGATGCTCTGCGGGGGCCTGGTACCGACTGCCGTGTCCGGAGGGGGAGGGGGTCGGGGAGCGGGGGCCACGGGGACTGGCCGCTGTGCGCTCCGCAATCCAGAAGGCAAAATGGCTCTGTTGACCAGCCAGAGATGCTAAGGAGCAACGAGCTATGACATCACCAGTGAGGCAGGCAGCAGCATCAATGCAGCAGAGGGAGAGGGAGAGAGGGCGAGCGAGAGAGCGAGTGAGGGAGAGAGAGAGAGGGAGGGAGGGAGAGGGAGAGAGAGGGAGGGAGGGAGAGGGAGAGAGAGGGAGGGCGAGCGGGTGAGGGAGGGAGAGGGAGAGAGGGCGAGTGAGTGAGAGAGAGAGGGCGAGCGAGTGAGAGAGAGAGGGCGAGCAGGTGAGGGAGGGAGGGGAGGGCTGTATGTTCCTGGGGGGAGGTGGAGAGGAGGAAGGGGCTAGCATCTCAGGCAGCCCCCCCCCCCCCAAAAAAAGAGCAGCCACTCGGTGTTAAGCTCCAGGAAGCACTCTGCCCTAGCTTCATGCTACCTGCCAGGCTTTGCTTTGTATGCAGAATTAGCCTGTGCACAAGTATTCTTAGACATGCTTAATTTGGTGAATGGAGCGTTTGTAGGTCATGCTGAAGTCTCCCTCTGTTAGACAATGCAAGTTATTCTCCAGTTACGCCGAGATGGCCGATTTATTGCCGTGCAAAATAACACTGAACACTTCACCTTGGAGAGTGGTCATCGAGAATTAGCCAACTCTGCAACTGCTTATTAAGCCCAAATTGTTTGCGAACCCTGTCATCCGTAGGGTGGTGTGGACTGAGCTCCTGTACTTCTCTCTGTCAGCAGGCATGCATGTCACCATATTCTGGGTGCAAAGCGCGATGGAAAGGCTGAAGCTGGTGTTCCTTTCAAGCCCAGAACCTCAGGTCGCATGGCAGTGGAATGTGCGATGGTCGCCACCCTGGCACAAACCCTGGGATGTCTACCAGGCTCCAGCGGCAAGGAAGGGTTAGTCGCAAAACAAAACATGGTGTTTTTAGAGTCAATGGGAGCCAGCGATCCCGATTCCCCGAAAAAAATTAGGCTGTGAATGTACCACCTCCCTGTGGTGCCTGTCCAAACCCTACTGCCACCATCTGATTTATTATAAGATTTTGAAGACATCAGTCCACGCAGAGGTGACTCTCACTTGGCCAGCTTTCTCCGGGGATGGCAGATGTGCGCAGATTAGGGCCACTGCGGGTCCAAACCCTCAGATCTGCACCTGGAAGTCTGCAGGCACAGCTAAGAACTGGCTGAGCATCTCAGTTCAACCACAAGCAAGCACCTGCGAGGGCATCCTGTGCATCCTGCACCTTCCCTGACTGGCGACACGCGTCACACGCAGTCATGTGACTCCCATCGTTCTCTGACAGGGAAGTGTGCTGGAGGAGTGCGTAGGGGAGACGCGTACTCTGCCTTTAATGCAACGTGACACTGAGGGGAGGGCGTGACACTGAGGGGAGGGCATGGCGGCCAGCACAGTATGAAATATACATGAAGTGAGCTACAGTCAGGCAAAAGCCAATGAAAATATTCCTGTTACTGTATGGTTTTATATAATAATAATAAATAATACAACATATAGACAAATTTAAAATGTGATAATGCCATATAAATGGACTGACCCAATATAAAGAAATATATATACCGTGTGTATATATTATATATATATAAACTACATGCATTACAAATAAAGAACAGATTTCCTTTTTAAATGTATCCGGTTTCATTTACTTCCATGAGGCAGATTCATATCTGCTGGCAAATTACTAAAAATTTAACACAAAGATTTTTTACTTCCTGCTCCCCCCATTAGAGCATTTTTGGAGGAAGGTTTTTGCGTTCACTAAGTGAAACCCTATCGAAGGGTCTCTGAGATCTGAATGCAGACGTCTTGCCCAAACGTCCCGAGAGGAGCCACATCTGTACCCAGCACCTGCCCCTTTAAGAAGGGGGGTGGGAATCGGCCCCCAGAGAACGGCTAAATGATGACATGCTGTTTGTGTAGTGAAAAGGGTGGGGCAGCCGGAATCTATTGTTGATGTGGCTCCCTCACAATGGAGCGGGCCGGCTGGGCCTAGCCCAGGCGTTTCCGGAAGGTACCACAGTGACAGCGGGGTGGGGACCAGCTCGACTCCTGGCCTGGGAAAGCCCAACAAAACCGCGACCCCTGACCTTTACATTGTCACATGGTCCTCGTCCAGCACTGCTGCAAATTGCCTTTTTAAAGATTCACGACGGTCTCACAGACTGCAGTGCTTCTCCCACCGAAGAGGGGCCGACCTCCGGGGGCGTGAATGCCGTTAATTCCCATCCCACACCGCAAAGGGAAAATGGCACTGTGGTCCTGTCAGAAATACATGCACCGCCCTGAGAGATCCTGGGCTCTCCGGGGGCGGGAATGGGAGGGGCTGGACTTTCTAGCAAAGTGTGTCACGGGATTTGGGGAGACAAACGCCACGGCGTGGTGACGTTTCCGAGAACAGCCCGGCGGCCATCTTGTCTCCGCTGAGTGGATCCGGTCGTGAATAATTCATTATCGGCAAAGGGCACAGCGCCAAGCCTGCCGCGTTGGATGGGATGCCGCATGGCCCTCTGGCAGAGGACGCGTAAGGTCAGCAGCGGCGACCAGCGCCAGACACTCCGGTCTGGAGCGATCGGAACAGGCGCGGCGACTGATGGGGAAGTGCCGTGACACACGCCGGGCCAGGTCACAGGACGATGACTCAGCCCCAGGTCACTTCCTGTTCCTCCATGACCACCACATCTCCAGGAAGGACTTCATTATTATGTACTTCAGGAAGGAATTCAATTAAAAACATACATTTACACACATACATTTATCGTGAAATATTACCAGTTTGAATAGAAATGGGAGAGGTCTTCAAAAATAGCCCTTTTTACCAAATTATTTTGTTCTTGGGGCTTGAATCATCTTTCCATTTAATGCCCCCCCCCCAGCCGTTGTGCCTGTCCTGCCAGTAAGCTTTCAGGAGGCGGGATTTGAGGCCTGGATGCCAGTCCCCAAATCCTGGCTACTGAAAGCTGATTGGCAGCCGCCCCAAGCATGTCCGCTGCCTGGATTTCTGGATCATTAGGCTCCTTTTAATTCCATCTCATTATTTAAGCTGTACTTCTTCCTATCTGAGCCATGCGACATCTACCTGACAGCAGCCATCCAAGCATTCTGCGCAGCGATGACACCCTTCTGGGTCCCCTCCAGACCCAGGACGTCAGTCAGGTGATGTTAGCTTTGTGACTGTGAAATTAACTCACCGCTCCCTCTGCTGGAAAGAAGTAGTAATAAATTTCACTGAAAAGGGGGCCAAGCTTGAATTATAAAAAGGGTAATAAATCATTGCCGATTAGCCCTTGGCAACTTCGTACAACAACGACTTACAAATCGAACACCACCACAAGTCAAAGTCACAAGACAGACTAGGTTCATTTTGGAAAATAAACAGGATTGATTGGGTCATAACAGGATTTAATACACAGATACAGAAGAGAATCAATCCATTCAGCTTCCAACTGCATTGTGGGACAGAGCCTGGTGTGCCCATGGATAGGATGCCCCGCAATCCCGACCAGGATAAGTAGCTGCAAGATCGGGGGGTGGGCAGTGGCTGGGGGGAATCACAGGCCGACAGGCCTCACACAGTCCTAACAGGCCTAAGGTAGTGTTACCTTATTTGGAGCCCACTTTAGCGAGGCCAAATAGAAAGCTGCTATGGTGAGTCTCCGAGGTGCGAGTTTTATGGCAACATTCAGCTCATTTCCTGCTGTCGGGTTCTGGGGCTGAGTTTGAAGCCATATGGCTTCCAGCTACATAAAAGCTTTGCAGGAGCGACTTGAAGACGGCGCAGATACAACGATAAACATGGTAGTAAGGAAAGTCTTTTCATGCCCCAAACTCAGTATCCTGCTATTTTTAAACACCAGCTGCCTTCTGTCTCTCCAGCACTGTCCACACCCCCCTGAATCTGTCCTGCGCTTATTGCCATATGTAAATGGGGAATAACTTTCTAATTGGTTTCCAAACAGACTGAGTGTGCAGTACATATACAAAGCATCTTTTTGACTTAGATATGAAATGGGGGATTCGTTTTAAATTGCATGCGGGTAGAAAAAGACATAATTCACACAGGAGTATAAATTAGGTGAATGGTGATTAAACAGTTTGGGATAAGACCAATGTAATATAAGACAAACATATTCACCCTCTCAACACGTGTCCTCATAGGCACTCACTATTAGAACAGGGTCACGCTGTGATTTCAAACAATCCAAACAAAGCCCTTTTACTCTTACCTCAGAGCTCGTTAACCTTGCCCCTGGAGATGCCAAATTTGGGCTTACCGTCGCGCCAACTGCTCTCAGTGGTAGGTGTCGGACTCCGCCACAGTACAAAGGCCACGCTAAGGTGAATAACTGGGCCCCACATATTTACAGGACAGTCTAATTATTGACTGTCCAGCACCAGAGGTTAAGGAATCCAGCCAAAGTCTGTGCCTAGACATGTGTCTTACACAGGAAAGAACAGCCTTTTTCGGAACCATACTTCTTTCCCCTAACAATACATTACCATGCCATACCATCTCGTCTGCATTCAGTGGCAGAGTGCTATAAATATCTTAACTGCAGGTGTGTGTAAGTGCTGAACTAAAGGGATTTATTATTTTCTGCTAAGGAGATTAGGGATGATTAGCAGACTATTAATACGGCATCATTGGTGATTCTCTCATTTCTCATTCAGCTCAAAATATATCTTGGGGGGCCTCCCAGGCAAAATAATATTGGCTTTATTCCCACTGAGCTGCAAAGTGTAATTCACAATATAATTTGAATCTATTTTCAACTGAATTACATTTCACTTGAAAATAGTTTGTATTGTTTTAAAAGATGCAATATTAAAATAAATATTCCAAATTCTACTCTGTCGCTTATGTCACAAACACCACTTAAAGTTAATAGGCTGGGAAGCAGAACATCACACAATGACGTGCAGTAAGACGGTATCTGCTGAAATAGCACTTGGCAAAGGACGCAATCGGCCGCATCGAGTGATGGCCAATCAGTCACTCAGGCAATGACGTCTTTGTGACGTCCCTCTGTTGCCAGAGCCTGGACAGCAGTAACATGGCCATAATTTAGCCTGAATGAACACAGAGGAGAATTTTGTTACATAAGCAGCAGAATCAAATCATAAACAGTGGGTTAGTAGCGCTCCTGGATGAAGGTCGAGAAAGACGCAGGCCTCCAGTCCTGATGTGCCAATGTCGGTGTCCTTATCTCCAAAACAGTCTGTTCTCCCTGGACTGCTCATGACGCTGGACCGAACAAACAGAGGGTTACATATTACCCCAAAGCAGTGATCTCCCCCATCTCCAGACGCACGTTTGAACTTTGATTTGATAGTTTTGGTGGCAGATGTCCCGGGAAGAAAGGGGCTAAACTAAAATTTAAATATTTCACAAATGCCAATACATCCTACAGTAAGAAAGAAAAGGTCTCACATCAGAATATTTGGAAGAAAAAAAATTTCCAGGGTATGTGCTGTGCTCAGGCCCACAAGCCTACAACCCGCTCCATCCGCCGGACATATGAGGCTGCTGTACGTGCTGTGCTCAGGCCCACGCGCCTACAACCCGCTCCATCCGCCGGAACATATGAGGCTGCGGTACGTGCTGTGCTCAGGCCCACGCGCCTACAACCCGCTCCATCCGCCGGAACATATGAGGCTGCTGTACGTGCTGTGCTCAGGCCCACGCGCCTACAACCCGCTCCATCCGCCGGAACATATGAGGC